>JAOBAT010086894.1:0-18300 GCA_026413305.1 Hydrozoanthus tunicans
AAGGTTTCCACCTGTCCTTATTCCCTGATGATGGTTTTTTAACCGAAAACGTTCAGAAACTTTTTTAAAATTTTACCTCGCCTTTTATATATTTTTAATACCTTTTAATAGCGTTTTATGTCTAACAATACCATTAACTTTATCATTATTATTAATATTGATATAAATGTAATTTTAATTATTATTATTATCATTATTATTATTATTATTATTGCTACAGATTTAGTAGAAAATTTCCCTATTGTCAAAAAGTAAGTAAAGTTACATTTTAAAAAAGTGAATCAATACTCTTACACTTTTTCCTTCTTTGGCCTGTAGCTCACTGTGTGTCTGCTCAAAGAGACAGTCAACAAACACACTCTGAAAAAAAGATATAACCAATAAACACAAGTGGATATGATATGATCAAGATTGAACATAACTTTAAAAGTTATGTGCAAAATGATTTCAACTGATAAAAATTTTTTATATACTTTTTTTTAATACTGTAGAATGTTGTTTAAAGTTCACCTTGTTTGACAGGTCCATGTGAAAATACATCGACATTCCATGACAACAATGTTTGAATTTAGATTCTCAAACCAGTTTAAGATTAATTCAGCATGAATTGAAAATAGTGTTAGAGAATTTTCACCCTCCCTCACCTTCCCAGTATGAAGATGTCCAGCCAGTGCCACATTCCTGATCAACTCAGGGTTGTCCATAAGATCTGCCAGGTATCTTGATAGAAACAATAACTAGAAGTTTTAGTATCCAAAACTATCACTTCTACCCTACCCCCTCATCATCTACTCACGGGAAAAACAACAACCAGTGAGCATATGATCATTATACGTGATGGATAATTAAGATATTTAATGTTAAAAGTGATTAATTGTAAGTGATACTCACTCCATCTCGTATGTTGTAATCGGTAGATCTTGTTCCGCATGGAAAAACTTTTTCTTGACAACTGGTTTGATAATTGGTTCTGAATATCAAAAGGAAGGTTTGTGAATCAGGTTGCGTGAGAGTAAAGATTAACAAACTCAAAAGATACACAAACTAAAGTTAAAGGCCGCCATACAGTTAGACAATTAGTTTTCATCTGAAGGACCCAGTAATTTTCTGGTTTAGGTCTGTTATGATCATAGTTCACCACCCACTAACAGCTTTTTTGTTACAAAATTAATCAGACCAGTGCCCAAGTTACATTGCATGATCTGTTTTCTACTTGTCACATGCTTGCAATTTTGCTTCCCAGTTGCTGATGCACTATTAAACTATTTCAGACAAACTTATAACAGTCACTATCACACACTAGTTGACAATGTCAGATCAAACATTTTGGGATCTAGCTTAGTTGTTAGTGTAGATCTTCCTTCACGGTAAAAAATTGTGTTCAGACATTTTCCTACTGTATCACTAAACAGTCCTGATTTGGGATTTACAGTACAAAGTGATCTTTCAAAACTATTCTGTTTCAACGAGAATAGTTTCCCTCAAATGCTTTGTGAGTACTTGAACAACAGCTACAAAAAGAAACCCTGGCACCTGATCTTTTTTGTACATATTTACCCGTTAGAGCCTGTGTATCTTCCTCTTGAACAACCGTCTTACAAAAGAAAACAATGAACTTGTTAATCTACAACCTTGCAAATATTAGGAAAATATTGCTGGCAGAGCAATTATAATAATTTGAATTTTGCAGTTTTAATGCAATCCATCAAATTGGTAAATTGATGCAGTATACTCAAACTGTTTAAAATTATCAACCGGTCTAGAATTCTACATGGACATACAAGCCTTAGTTCCCAAGCATTTGCAGCTCTGCTCAAACAAATACACCAAAAACATTTGTGTTTACTATTAACATTTTTAAAAAATGACAATCTGCCACAAGTTCCTTTACAGAACTCTAAAATAATTCTTAATATCTGATACTGTATACTACAAATAATTCATCAATGTCTATAATTTAACAAACTACAGTATCATACTGTATTTGTACCTCGACCTCTGGTCCATACCATCTGGTCTAGAATTCTACATGGACATACAAGCCTTAGTTCCCAAGCATTTGCAGCTCTGCTCAAACAAATACACCAAAAACATTTGTGTTTACTATTAACATTTTTAAAAAATGACAATCTGCCACAAGTTCCTTTACAGAACTCTAAAATAATTCTTAATATCTGATACTGTATACTACAAATAATTCATCAATGTCTATAATTTAACAAACTACAGTATCATACTGTATTTGTACCTCGACCTCTGGTCCATACACTTCTTCTGCAGTGGGATAATATTTCTTGTCCTTACATAAGAGAAAAAAATACAGTCAAGTTTTACACATTTAGTTATTGCATGTAACAGTCACATAACTATTAATCTGAATAAAATGAATGATATTTTGGTGGAAATTAAAATATGTGAGAAAAGAATTGGCAGTGTGCAAAACTTTCATGAATTTAATGAGCAAGGATTTTAAGATGTCTCGATTGCTGTTCTTGTTCCAATACAATTATGTCTTTGTGCTCTAAGTTCTTGGTTTGGGCTTGGTAGTCACACAACTACACTTTTTGTTAGAACTCGACATTTAAGATTACACTCTAAATATACTCTACTGTGTTTATAAGCTACAGTGTACTTTCAGAAACCACCAACGGTACTTAGCTGTAATGCTCTAATAGGGGCTTATTTATTTTTGGATCTTCCAGATGGGGGGCTTATTTATGTTAGAGAGGGGGGCTTATTTAAAAATTGTCATAAGCCAAAAACAGAAACATAACATGAAGTCCAGTTACCAAATATGTTTAATAGTTTAGTCTCTGGTGTTTTAATCAGCTCTTTTCAAAAACTTAAAAAGATATAATTTATAACTGTTGACAAATACAGGATACCTTGTTTCTTAGGCCTTCATTATCTTTATGTTTGGAGGGGGGGTTATTTGAACCTTGAAGCTATAGACGGGGGTCTTATCAGAGAGGAGGGGCTTATTAGAGCACTTACGGTAGCTAGAAGTAATAACAGATTAGTGAAGGTGTGTTCGATGTGTTTCACTCCAGTCTGCCTCTTTGTGCAATTCCCATTGTTGCTCTTAACTTAAGGATTCATTGTCTTAATGAATATCTGCTCTCAAATTCTGTTTATCTTACAGCATATACTCCAATCACTGCCTTTTTTCTACATGCATCAATCTTTTCTCAATCATTTCACAATACAATTCACCAAAATTTTAAGATTTCTTTTCTTCATGGTTTTGCATAATTTATGAATTTGGCTTTCTTGAAATTATTGTCAAGTATTATTTTTGTTAGAGGTTGGCTTTTGGGAGCTTTTGTTTAAGCATGCATGGTCTGCTTTAATCAGCACTGTCGCATGAGATCGGGGCATTTTAAGATGGTCGCCAGCCAGCTGGCTGGCCATATGTTCAAAATCCCTCAGAGCAGGATGGCATCAAGCCTGAACTGAGAGCAACAACAAGATTAGGATGCATTTTCCTTCGTTGAATGAAACTGGCACATTAAACTCAAAAGCTGATTGGTGCAGTTCAATATTAGCTCTAAGAATTTCACAAGGTTATAAAATTATGTAGGCTCATATAGCATTGATTTATTGTTGCAAAAACTGCCATTAAGATCTGTCTCTACCTCATGAAGTACGACTGCCATTTGTGGTTCATCATCATGGTCCATTGGCTCTTCATCTTCATCTTCACCCTGAGAAAAACAATAATTTACTTCACATTTACATTTTTGCAGATTATGTATAAAATTTTAAAATAAAATTATCTTATATGAAAAAAGATGTTGAGATAGGATAAAAAAAATTATTGTTTTGATATCTAGGGAAATGCTCTGGGCCTAATTAAACCAGAAGGTTTTCTAGTTTGATACCAGACACCTAATCAAAGATTGATAGATACGCATTATAAGAACATCAGATGGAAGGGATAAACATTCAAAATTGCAAACAAAAACTAGGACACAAAGATTTACAAAATATTTTGCTAAATTTCCTCACTCACCCATACTCATACACACCAAGCTATTGATCTTCAGACCAAAATATTGGAGGTAAATCTTGCTTTTCAAGCAACCAAAAGTTATCAAAATCACTGTTAGGGTTAGGAGTAATGGTAAGGGTTGGGGTATGGATTATAATTATCTTTTAATTCCCGAAATGAAAATAAGGAGTTTGGGCACCATAAACTGCATGAAAATGTGAAGTTTTGGGGCTATTACTGTATGCATAATTAAGTATGGGTGAGTACCGAAATTTTACCAAATATTTTAAGTTCTGGCCAGTGACCTCAAAGAACGAAGAGAGGTGCAAGCTTTGTAAGAAAATAACATGAACACATTGATGATACTTAAAGGCTCTCTAAGATAATAACTTTCTCTTTAGCTTAGTTTCTCAAACTACGGAAATTTCCAGGAAAAATCGTGATGTTTGCCTGCAGTTTAAATAGTAAAATATCTCCCTGCACGTTGACAATCTGACAGTTCACAGAGACAAAGTATGAGGCAGATTTAATACGCAAATAAGAGCTTCCTGCTACTAAACCCCGTGAACATAACCCAAAAAAGCCGAGCTTTATTTGAGGACGAATTGTTGCAAAAGAACATCTCAGTATTTTAACGTTTATTTGACGTTTTGAGATTAGAAGACACGTGGTGAAAAAACGATTGCTGGTTGTTGCTTACAAAAGGGTTTTCAATCAAAACGTCAGTACTTACAAAACGATCCTGGTCGTCTTCTTGCCCATACTCTTCACTGTCGTCACTTTCCTCGTCACTGTCCAGTTCTGGACCAATGTAGTTGCCAAACTCATCGTACAAATCGGCCTCCATCTTGGAAATAGTGAAGGACGCTCAACCGTGGGGCCTGAGACTAGCAGTATTGCGCATGTCTTTTTTTTCGAGCCTGCAGTCACGCTGGCTTGCGGATTCAATCAATACAATAATGGCGGACGAAACACGAAGCACGTGTATGGACCATTTAAAGATGTATTAAAATTTATTGATCAAGAAAGTTGCACTCAATAAAATTGGCAGTATGGGAAGGATGAGGAGAGGCCATAACTGGAAGGCAAGGCTTAAACTTTCTGATGAATCTCTTGTCAAGATGGGGAAGGCTTCTTCTCGAAGTCAATCTCAAGCAAAAGACAAATCGCAAGATATTATTGTGGAAAGCGAAGAAACTAAAACTGATTACAAATCATCAGCAGACGGAACTAATGCACTAGTTCTATCTGGGAAGAGAAAAAAGTCAACGGTAGGAAAGATTGATACTTACACTTTATTTATTTTTATTTACAAGAGACCTGTATTGTTTTTATTGTCTATATTGAGCTTCTGCATGGGGGACTGGCATTTTTATGGGTCACATTTTTCTTCCAAACCTCGGAGGGGTTGGGGAGGTCACACTCTTTTCCAGATGTTCTAATTCTGTGAAAAATGGCGACTAGTAGTTCTGTACACGCGGGCACTAGGATAAGCTCACTATCATTATGTGGTGCATGATTCATAGCGTTGCAGCTAGCGCGATCTGTTAACTGCTTCGTCTGAATTGCTCTTTACTGTTCGTGGCAAATACTACCTATTGTTCTTTTCACCAAAATTTCATTTAATGCTCATAGCAAATGCTAGTTATAAACCGTTAGATAGGATTCACCGAGCCACTGAACGAACTCAAATTTACTCTTAGATGTACCGACAACAAAGGTAAAGGAGTTTAAAAATCTAATGAAAGTGTACTTACATGCATGATTTTCTGCAGAATTTTTCTTTCTTTTGACAAATCATTCAAAATTGTGAACTGCATTATGGCATCATTCAGCTGAATCATATTGCTGTCACACTAGGAAAATCTGTAAGTCAAGGTTGTTTCCATAAGAGGCTGTAACCAGGGAATTTGTCCTGTTGTCCCATAATTGCTGTCAAATTTGGCTATTTTAATTAACAGACAAGAAGACACCAATATAACCCTAGCTGAATGAGCCAAACTCTGTGTCTGGTGGATATCATTTGATGGCATTACTTTTTATAGTCACATTGTCATAAGGCAGTTCACAGATACAAATGATTAGTCAAAAGAACAATTCCTCAGAAAATTGTGCATGTAAGTACACTTTCAGATTTTTTAAATTCCTTCAGTGGCAGTAGATGTAAAAGTAAATTCATTCAGTGGCCTGGCAAATCCTATCTTATGGTTTATAACTAGTCTCTGCCTTGAACATTAAATGAAAATTCAATGAAAATAACAGTAACAGCTAGTCATTGTCACAAACAGTAAAGGGAATTTGGGCGTAGCAGTTAACAGATCTCGCTAGCTGCTCCACTATGAATCATTAACAATTAAAATTATACTGATATAGTGAGCTTACCTTAGCGCCCTTGCTGTACATGGCTTTTGTTTAGAAGAAAAAACTATGAATTTTATAATGCCATTGAAGTGTAAGCCTGTAGATACATTTTTTTTGTTTTGTGTTTCTTTAGAAAAAAGAGCTAGTTCTCCAACAGCCCCGCAAGAGACTTACAAAGAAACAAAGAAAGAAGTATGAACAAATTGTGGCAACTAAGAAGAAAAAAGCAAAAAGATCTGAGATTCTACAAGCTTTATCTGAGTGTTCAGTGAGTGCAAATGAACTTTCTCTCATGAGCTCTTCCTCCAGGCTAGGCCAGACAAACACAAAAAGAAAGTTGTCAGAAACAAAAACGAATACTGCACCAAATTCACATGTGGTAGAGATGGTGTCAAACATTCAAAAGGGAAGGAAAAAGGCAAAGAAATTGAAACAGTTGCATAAGAAGACTCAGGTATAAAAATTAATTATTTAGAGTTAGACTTAGAATTTAAGAGTTCCAAGCAAATTAATAATTAAATACAAATCATGAGTAGATGTTAGTTTACAGTATACAGTGCCACATGAGAGTATCGTAACCTCCTCTCACTAGTTGGGTTGCAAGTACGTACAATCTATGTCTTGCAAGTCCAATTTTTGGAATAAAATTCTTCATGAGGCTAATACAGACTCGCACATAACAAGTGCGAGTGACTTGCAAGTCAAACAACTGAGATCCAGTGGAAAATGTGAGGAAACCAACCATATATCTTGCAAAAAGTTGAGAGTTCTAATAATTTTTGCTGAAGGAAATTTGAAAGTTGCTGACATTTCAAGCATTAGCCCTTTGTCATAGTAAATATAATAGAAATTTTAACACTTTGCCTTTAAATGATAAAACTACCTACAGTGAAGGTTTAAAAAAACTGTCAACTTTTTAAGAGATGATCATAAATTTAGCTTTTGTTTGTACTTACCTCCAACACACCAAACAGCTTTAAAACTGTTTTAGCATGTGTCATGTCAAATTGAACAATTATTAGTCAAACTCATTCCAAGCTGAATATAGAGTTAATAGTTGCTCTTCAATCTGTTTGATACCCTGACTTCATCTTGAGTTTTTGTCTTAATCTATTGACAATTTCAAATACTCCCCCTCTCTAATAAGCCCCCTTTCTGGAAAGTCTAAAAATTAAATAAATAAGTTGCCCAGGGGTTTATTAGTCAAGTAAATGCTCTAAGAGTATTTATGGTGTTCAACATTCCAGTTAATCTTTCTAAGTTGGGGGTCATGTTAACTATCTGAGGGGTCACCCAGGTAACTTGCCAGCTGGATGAAAACCAATTTCCTCTCAACCTACAAAAAAAGAAGACAAAAGTAGAAAGCTCTTACTCATGCACCCACACGACAGATGACATAGTGGCTCTCCACCTGGTTACTAGACAGCAGCTAGTTTTATCAATGCAAGTTTCTCAGTAAAAGATTAAATGATAAATGTTTCAGTTACTGAAATAAGAAACACATGTAGCTAATGCAATGCCCTTTCAAAAACCTTGCTTTATTTTACTGAGATCAAAGCAGTTCTAGCATTCTACAAGAATTTTATAGTTTTTCATCCATGATTTTAACTAGGTTAGTATAATTTTTTATTATCTGTATACTGTTTGTTGCAGCCTGTACAAAAGAAAGAACAACTAACACATGTGAAAGAACAGGAGGATTCTGATGTTTCTGAAGAAGGTAAAGTAAAAACTGTTTTATGTTTAGTTGTACTATAATAAACTTTAACCATGATTGCATAGTTTAGGTGCCAAGGAAGTTGCAGCAGTGGACAGCTGTTGTGCTCTCATTTGAGCTCGTAAGCACAGCATAGCCAGGTCACTGACAAAGGACACAAGGTTCTTGTATCCAGAAGCCATAGCTCCCATGGCAAATCGATAACTGTTGGTCTTTTCAAGCCTCGATCACCACATTGTAAAATAATGTGCACTGTGGTTAAGTTTATTATGATGTACATATTAAAGTGGTATGGTAGAGTGAACTCTAGTAAAGTTGCTGAGCCTTAATAAGTTTATCAACATTAAATAACTTTTTTTTACTGTAACATCTATCATTTCATGCTATATACATACAAAGTACTTAAAGACTTTTGATGAATTACTCAAAAGAAGACTTCATTTCCCTATAAAGCTTTTTTCTTACTTTTTAGCTTAAAATTTTTGTCATTGATTAACACAGAATTCGAATAACCCAAGAGTATTTCCACATCTAAGTATGCTTTTTAATCATTATAAAAGATTGAAATGTAAATTTTGACCAAGCCAGTAACTGGTAACCTGTGATGTAAAACAGGAATAGCGAGAAATTTTTATTTTCAAAAATTACTATGACTTCAGATTTCTACTCTTCATCTAGTAATTTAATTAAAAAAATAAGTTAGAGAGAGTTTGGTAAGATGCACAGCATTTGTTGCACTTTGGGCATGTTAAATTGTCTTCAGGTAGAGGCTGCACTAAACAGCTACAATCAGTTTGATGCTTCAGGTGTGCTTCTTTACTTTAATAGATGATGATGACTATGACAGTAATGAGGATGAGGGTGATAGTTGTGACAATGGTGATCGTGAGGAGAAACCAATGGAACCAATTGAGACAGCAGTTTCAAAAAGCCAAAAAACAGAAGAAATTACCAATGCACCTAAAAAGCTTGGAGAAAAGTTTACCAAGTCTAAAACTTCAATTCCCTTGACTAGTTCCACTCATAAACTCAACGAAAGTGAAAAGACCAACAAAGAAGACAAAGATGTCCCGGTTGTTAAGTCATTGAAGAGGGAACCAGCTGTGTATATGGAGGTCACAAGAGATCCTGAAATCCAAGCTGCTCGATTACAACTGCCAATTCTTGCTGAAGAGCAAGTTGTAATGGAGGCAATTGGAGAAAATCAAGTAGTCATCATATGTGGTGAAACGGGAAGTGGGAAAACCACTCAAGTGCCGCAATTCTTATATGAAAGTGGTTACACAAAAAGGGGAATGATAGGAGTCACTCAACCACGACGAGTGGCAGCCGTCAGTATGTCACACCGGGTGGCACGTGAAATGGCGATGACGTCAGATGCCGTGTCATATCAGATTCGTTATGAAGGTAACACAACCGAGAACACTCTCATCAAATTTATGACGGATGGTGTGTTACTGAAAGAAGTTGAATCTGACTTCCTTCTTACTAAATATTCGGTGATTGTTATCGATGAAGCACATGAGCGAAGTGTATTTAGCGACATTCTAATTGGCTTACTGTCAAGAATTGTGCCTCTCCGCCACAGACAAGGGAGTCCATTGAAGCTGGTGATCATGTCAGCTACCTTAAGAGTTGAGGATTTTACTGTGAATACAAGACTCTTCCCATGCGCTCCACCTGTCACTAAGGTGGAATCTCGCCAATACCCAGTGAGCGTCCATTTTAACAAGAGAACTCCGGAGGATTACTTTCTAGAAGCGTACCGTAAAGTGTGCAAGGTTCATCGCACCTTGCCCGCTGGAGGGATCCTTGTCTTTGTAACTGGCCAGGGAGAGGTTCATGGATTATGCCGCAAGTTACGAAGAACATTTCCACTAACAAAATCTAACAGTGATGATTGTGATGATGCAGCCAAAGATGAAGTGAAACTAAGTAAGTTTCCCGTAGCTCCAGTTGTTGAAGATCGCGATGCTGAAGATGAAGATCTTGGTGAAGAAGGATTTGAGGCTGATGACAGCGCATTTGATGCCATGGTTGATAAGAGCTTGCCAATGTATGTCCTTCCGCTGTACTCACTGTTATCCACACAACAACAGTCAAAAGTGTTTGAGCCGCCACCGAATGGTGCACGATTCTGTGTTGTGGCCACAAATGTTGCCGAAACATCATTAACCATCCCAAACATCAAATATGTGGTAGACACAGGTATGGTGAAGAGACGCGTTTATGATAAAGTGACCGGTGTTTCGTCCTTCAGGATCACGTGGACTTCTAAAGCCTCAGCCAATCAGAGAGCAGGAAGGGCCGGCCGTGTCGAGGCAGGTCACTGCTACAGACTCTATTCCTCAGCAGTGTTCAATAACGATTTCGAAGAGTATTCTTCACCCGACATCCAACAGCGACCTGTTGATGATTTGATGCTTCAAATGAAAGACATGAATATTGATAATGTGGTGAACTTTCCCTTCCCAACTCCTCCAGAAGCCACTGCTCTGGAAACTGCCGAGTCGTTACTACTTGATCTTGGAGCAGTAGAGGAAAAGAAGACTGTGAAAGGGACTGTAGTCTCAAAAGTGACTCCACTTGGTCGGGCAATGGCCAAGTTTCCTGTTTCACCTCGATACGCTAAAATGCTTTGTCTAGCACATCAGGAAGACTGCATGGAGTTTGTAATTGCTCTTGTTTCAGCTTTGACTGTGCGTGAGATTTTTGTAGATGATCTTAGCACCGTGGAAGAGCCTGGTGACAAAGAGGAGATGAGGAAAAATCGCCTGAAGATTACACAGCTAAGAAGGAAATGGGCGGGGCAGGGAGAAAGTCAGAAACTCGGAGACCTAATGGTTCTTCTTCGAGCGGTAAGAGTCTGATTTGTATCAATGGTTTTGTTAACTTGTAGACTTATCCAGCTACAGTGATTCAATAAAGTAATTATATTGGAGCTTTTGTAAAACGAAAAACTAAGCCTCTTTTCTGTTTAGTAGAGTAAGCTTTTGTGTTAGAAAATCAATTATGTTTCTGTTTCCCAACCAGCTGTTTTTCTCAACTTTAGAAACTAATTGTGGTACTTAATGATTTTTCGTGACAAAGAAAAATGATCGCTTTGAGGATAGCAGTGATTAATTTCCTATAAATTCTCCTCTTTGACCAAGAAATGTCAACATTTACCAGCGCCTTACAAACGACTCATTCACGACGTAAAAAAGCGAACGGAACAGAACATTTTGAGCTAACTTTACTTGTCGACAGCAACCTATCACGAAACATTACTGTACCTTAATCCAACAACCAGCCACTTTTCTACTTAACAGACCAATCAGTATTCGCGCGCCAGGCTATATTAGAATTCATTTGGCGCACTATTCCTCACTTCAATCTGAGGATGACTTCAGCACAGGTTGTCAAAACTTCAGTCACTTACATCGACAACAGTCCTTCTCAGGACTACACTAACTTGGACGATCTCACCCTACGATCTAGTGATTAATTGATTGGTTATGATACAGTTTTTACAATTTTTTCAAAGGCAGTTTACACCATTAAGCCTTGTAAACAGCTTGGAATTTGAAAACACAGTTGTAAACTAGCTTTTCATGGGTAGCCTAGTAAAACCTCTAGGTTTTTATGTCCTGATGTAGGTTGGAGCAAGTGAGTATGCTGGATGTTCGGAGAAATTCTGCTTTGTCAATGGTCTTCGTCATAAAGCTGTACTGGAAATCGGAAAGTTGCGGGCTCAACTGACCAATACAGTAAACTTGATAAATTCTGATGCCGAGGTGTTCGTCAACCCCAAGATGAATCCACCAAACGAGAACCAATGTAAAGTTTTGAGGCAAATCTGCCTTTCAGGCTTGGGAGACCACGTGGCCCGTCGCATTCCACCGGAAGAACTGATAGATTCTAAGTGGAGGAATGGGTACCAGTGTACGGCAGTGGACGAACCGGTTTTCATTCATCCCGCTTCAGCTCTGTTCGCTGTGCTGCCGGAGTTTGTTGTGTACCAGGAAATTATAGAAACCAGCAAACTATTTATGAAAGGTAAACGAACGGGACAAACAGCCCAGAGTCTGTCTTTTGGGTCTTACTTAAATAATCACAATAGAAAAACTTGTTAAAGTTTTCAACAGAAAATACATTTTGTCAAGTGTTTATCTAGAATCGAAGGGATTCCCTGTCAGGAGACATTCAGTTATGTGTTCAAAGGTACATAGAAACCTGATGTTTGAGACTAAATGCTGTTACACACAAGCCGATTTTTTGTCGCGAACCTCCCGATGTTTTGACGCCGATAATTTGTCTGGAAATAAAAGCTGCCTCACACGTGCCGAATTTTTCTCGTGGGCTGCCATGGCAACAGAGCATGAACTACTTTCCCTGTCGTTCTGCCTATCACCTTGTGAAGATGGAAACTGTTCATTCGTAATTTCAACCCATGTTTTTGCTTTCTTCCTTTGCTGTAGTCGTTTGAGGTAATATCGTAGAGACATGGCCTCTCTTACCACGCTTCGTCCTTATAGCACTATTATTACTTTAAATATCTTCTGAAACTGCAACTTCCTCACCTACGCTAACACGACTGTTGCTGCCATCTTTAGTCTTCCCACGTGACGTATTCAGCTCTGTGATTGGTCAAACCAAGTTCTGTTCCCTACAATTTGTCTGAATCCGCTACACACGTCCCAATTTTTTATCGGCCGACTTTTTAAAATCAAACATGCCCAATCTCTGTTCACGACAAAAACTTTTGTCTGAAACTTGTCGGGGACTACCACACACGGGCCGATTTTTTGTTGGCCTCAAATAATCTGGAGCTTCGTGACAAAAAATCGGCTGTCAGTCGCGGCCTTTAGACGTTAAAATTAAATAATCTCAATTGACAATTGTGAAGGATTCAGTACCGAAGCTTTGTATTAAACCTGATAAAACTTCATATCCCCTCCTATCGATAAAGACTTTGTAACTTAGCCTGTGCTGTTGGTGATTTCATATTCAACACGGTAGGATTTCCGACCATTTGTAGTCACTAGAACAGTTAGGGAAACTGGTCACTGATTTAATAATTTGCTAAAAAAACAAACCAGTACACGCTAACCTTAGCTTTTTCCTCAGTTGACAGTTGTAACTATCACAGTAATGATTCGGGAGAATTTACTCGGTATTTGTCGCACTTGGGACTTAAATGGTTAGACGTCTTTTTTGTCTTTTCCGCAGGAGTTACTGCTATCGAGCCATCCTGGCTTCCGGTTTTTATTCCAAATCGTTGTAATTTCTCGAAACCATTGGAAGAACCACAGCCTCGCTTTGTCGAAGACACTGGTTCGGTCAAGTGTCACATGACCTGCACATTTGGCCCCAGGTGTTGGCAAATTCCCGCGCAAGAACTGGATTACCCGTCAGGCCTTGAGAAGTACAAATGGTTTGCTCGATTCCTATTGGAAGGGAAGATTGTACCTAGTCTCGCGCGATTTGTGCCGTTCTTACTCGGTTCGCCTGCTACAATGTTGAAAACTTGGGCAAAACTTCAACCGCGGACAGAGGCTTTGTTGAGCGAACTCGTTTGCGAAAATGCTGATAGCAAAATGGCTCTTGAAGAGGCTTGGAGAAAGGACGAAAAGTTCCTTTTAGCTGCGTACAGACAGTGGATACCACAAAGCAAACACAAAGAAATGACCGCAAAATGGCCTCCGATCCGTTAGAAGAATAGAACGCACAAAGGTTTTATATGTCAGGTTTTTTACTTTCAAATTAAATTGTTAAAAATTTAATTGCCCTAAAGTTCCAAAATCGCTCTGGATTTTGTTCCTTTAAAAAGCAATACAGCAAAGAAAGATCACAAAAATATATTGGTTGATAGATTATTCATCGATTGCTCTGTGCTATTTGCAGTACGTGATTCATAATGCTCAGTGCTATTTAAAGTAACTGAGGAGTATCATATTCTATTGCTTCCCAAGTATGTTTTTTACTGATATGGATTTAACCCTTATCCTGTAAATTATTTTAAAAGTCGAAGGCCAAAAAAATCTTAACAAAATTACGAACTTTCAGAGTTTGTTGAAGCAGGATGGCCGTTTTCAGAATCCACTTGAGTGGCCACTTTGTTGTTTCCAGTTAGTGCCTTTAAAGTAAGAACATTTTTAGTTTACTGGGAAACCGGTTTTCAGCAGCATAAGTGTTTGTTTGGTTTTACTTCTTTTGTTTTTATGACATTTTGACTCGAGATAAGTAACAAGACTCGAGATCCCCTCCGAGGTTTGCCACCCGGGACCTACGGTTTAACGTCCTTATCCAAGATGACGCGAATGTCTAACCGTTTGCAGATGTTGAAGTAAAAGCAGTATCCTTCTCAGTTATTTTAAGATCCTGAATGAAGATCCGGCACCGGAAATCGAAGCGGCTTTGTTACATGCACTTGTGTCCGGCGAAGTGCAAACGCTAATTAACATAAGTTAATCGAGAACTGGCTATTGTATTCTAAATGCTTTGTAAAACCATCAATGATTGTAGTACTGTCGCGGTTAATTTATATTGACCAATATACTCTTGCTTTCATAACAACGTTCATATTTTGGGCCGAGACTGAATGTTTTTAAATATTTTGTGGGTTTTAGCCTCGAAAGTTCTTAAAATGTTTTAAACATAACAGTTAGTATTGCATGGGTGTGCAGTTATTTTCCATTCGTACTAACCAACCGGAAGTACAAGTATGTTTTATCGAAAATTAACCACTTTTATGGCCGGCAAGAAAGAAAAATAAAAAAGATTTAATGCGAACTTGTTCATGCATAACACAGAAGGCGATATTTCACTTATGAACAGCACTAGCCGGGAAAAAATAATTCCATAATTAATCTTGCGCAGCATCCAAAGTTCTTCGCGTTTTTTCAGTTTCAGTATGCCTTAGAATGTTCCTCAGTAAATCTTGGGACATTTTTCAGCCTCGTGTTCTTACTAAAAAGGTTCTTGTAAAAAGAGATACTACAAGAAATAAATTTCTCTTTTGTTACCCATGTTGTGTTTTCAGTTACATTCCGACATAATATTTTTTCAGATGTTGTAACCCCCACAATGTTGATATTGTTGCAGAGTAGGGCTGTGATAACAAAGGTGTTTGGTCGTAAACTTTTAGCGTTATTTTTTTAAGACCCAATATTTATTCATTCTGCCCCTAGATGTTTTCACAAATAGTTCTTTTGGCCTTGTATAATCTCAGATGCTCGTTAGCATGAGAAAGTCACCCAAACTAAAAGCGATTTTAAATTTTGTCAAACATTTCTCAAAAAAAAAGTATGTTATTTCTTGTTTTGATTGTTTAAATGTCTGCATGTTGATTTAGCATTAGGCAGATAGTGTCTAGCGAATAGGCCCGAATGGTATTTCAGAACCTTCAATTCCATCCGAAATATTTTTCGCTATTGATACTATATTTATCTTTGAGTTAGGTCAGATAAGTGTCAAACGGTGATTTGCAAATGTTGGGCTACAATCGCTTTAGGACAATACTTGTTATGTAGGCCCGCCGTGATTTAATTTTTGCAAACGGTCCGCAAAATAGTTGTTTTTTCCGGCAACTCTCCTACCGTTTCGTGAGAAAGACAACAGTAATAAGTTCATTTGACGTCGTGACTATTTGTTCAGATCTTACAATACCGTTCATACCTTTGGACAAGAGAACAGATCAAGACACTCAAATTAAAACCCTAAAGCCTTTGGATAGGATTGACCGGATTTGCTCCTCGACTGTATAATTTTAAAGATATTAGACGGTTTTAAAACTCTTATCACTCGTCGGCCTTTTCGCCCACTTGCTTTGGCAATAATCTTGACAAGCCTCACACGACGAACACGAGACTTGTTACAAATTGTCATTCAAACGTCGACTGAACAGCTTGATTTTCACGATGGTTACAACGAACTTCTTGCCGATTGCTTTGGTTTTACTAGGAGCTGCGCAACAGTCAAAAGGTTGGTTCTGTTCATTGTAAAACTGAGAGAGTTCGTGAAAAAGGTGTTAATTTGATCGCGACAACTATACTCTCTAGGGTTTGTCTCGGTACTTTGTGCGTGATTTCACATATGCCAAAGATACAACGATGTTCAAGGGTATTCTGTCATCTAAAGTCTTAAGTCGACTTCACAAACGGCAGTAAAGAATCTTTTAAATCTTATTTTCATGGTAATTCACCGAAAAACACGCTTAACAAGCATACAGAACTCTTTATATTTTGCTGCATCAAAGAAATAACGTTTGACCTTTGTCTATGAGAATCTTTCAACGTTGAGAGACAAATTTCAGTTTCTTTTCCTCAGTTTGTTTTTTTTTTCCGTAACTAAACAATATTAGAGACAGTAATTTGAACTTAAAGTCAGTTATATGCCCTAGTTGTCTGATAAATTGAAAAGGAGTAGTTTTTTTTAAAAAATGCAAATGTTTTTTAAATTGCAGCGTTAAAAACAAGCAGCGAGGTTACAGTTTTAAATTACTAAATCAAAGGAAGGGAATTTGAATCTGCATTTCGTACAAAATTTAGAACATAAAAATGAAGTCATACTGAAAAATAATGACAAATTATTGCTTAGATGAATTATTATTAGAAACTGCTGTTTAAAATGCAAACATTTATTTGTATTGACAAACGCGAAAAAAGTATCCGTCAATATGCAATTTTGTTTTCCGTTTAGGGTCACAAAGTACCATACTATTAAATTGTACACCTCTAACTCTCTTGGCTATGTTTATTAACCGCATATGTGAACTACAGAAGTGAAAATTTGGGCTTAACACAGGTATTGATTTCGGGGTTCGATATCAAAAATCTGAAGCCGGAGCGTGGGACTTTGACATGCCTGACATTTGGTTGTTAACAGTGCAAACACACTGTTTTGATTTCCCCTCACGACCTTCGAAATATAACATCCAATTAATTCAATCTTGTATCAAACGTAAGCAAAGTCGGATCGGAAAGTTTTATGCAGGGTAAAAAAAAGTTTTCATCGACACATAACATTACCCCTTAAATAGCGGGATTAGATTACAGGCTGAAAATCTAAGCTTCTTGTCTTAACCAATACAAATTTATACTAAATATTCTAGTATTGGTTTCAAAAACATTTCAAGATATTGAAAGAGCATATTTTTGGCATTTGAGCGTTAGGTGCTTAACCTTGATAAACTATTTGAAATGTATTTTCAAATTCCTTAACAGCACCTAGAACCTCGATAGCAAACCGGATTTCCTAAGATTTACATTAATTCGACAACTCGAGGCCTTTTTATGGTGCTTTAGCGCTATAATCGTCGTTAATCGGAGATCAGTGAAACAATCGAAGGTGACAATCACGAAAGAGGAGGTGAGCTGAATTTTCTGACTATTTTAATAAGTTGTTATGAAACCTTTTCCAGTTGCTCCGAGCCAGTGGCATACGGCAGGTGCCAAAGATTCTAGATTAGAATACAGAATTTTTGACATGGATATCCCGAGACAGTATTGTCACTTACCCGAAAAGGATCTTGTTGACTGAATTTTCAATATTTATTGATTTTAGCGATTTAAAAGGCGGGGGTTAAGTAGGACTCGTGCGTTTGCTTGCTGGGAATGCAGCATTTGATAACAAATCTTATAGCAAATCTTCGTTTTGACTTCGAAAATAACCGACTCATGTTTTGTAATAAATAGGACTAAGATGTTAACTTAAATTCAAACTTCAAACAAACACCAAAACAATTGACTTGTGACGGAACAATTGAGAAAGGCTACCCTTAAAGAGCGGATCAAAGTCGGTTTTTTACCGTCTCAGAACTGTTGGTCACGGCTCGAGCCGAAAGGTACTAAAATGCAAAAGCTATTTATAAACGGAATCTATATATCGAAACGTGGTTTCCGCCTTGGTATTTGCCCGGGAATACGGCAAAATATAATTAAAACGTTCCATATATGAAGCATGAGTTTTTTTTTGAATTGTGTGAGTGTGACAAAAATTTCTTGCGTGGCAACAATCATATGTTTCCTAAGCGAAATGTCCGATACACTCTTTTAATTATTCAGTACAAGAACGTCTTAAGCCCACCGCACACTTGTGCGATAGCATGCAATTTTCGTCGCATGCAATCAAAATTGCAGCACATCGCTTGTGTGATGCAATTTTATCGCATGCAATATTGATCGCACGGATCAAACATGTTTGATTTCCTTAAAAGTGAGTACACCTTGTCGGAGGTTATTGCATCTTC
>JAOBAT010086905.1:0-18295 GCA_026413305.1 Hydrozoanthus tunicans
GAGGGGAGACTGGAACCGAGTTAAACAAAAAGCCCCATATATTATGAAGAAAACCACTTTTTTGCATTATTTTTTCTGATATTTCTTCAAGAGCTCAACATTCACTAGAATATGACAAAAGTGTGTAAACATTTTAAAGTTTCTAATATGCGCAGTAAAGATGCGCAATGCAAAACTGGGGAATTTCCTTAACAGATTCTGTCTTTGCGTTTTTCTGGGCAATTTTAGATGTCTATGCGCTAGGAAATATGGGTGAATGAACAGCTTGCCATGTTTTACGTATTCGTGGTTTATTCGTGTCAGGTACAAATGAAAAGGTTTAGCCTTGTAAGCAA
This sequence comes from Hydrozoanthus tunicans, assembly GCA_026413305.1. Lineage (NCBI taxonomy): Eukaryota > Metazoa > Cnidaria > Anthozoa > Zoantharia > Hydrozoanthidae > Hydrozoanthus > Hydrozoanthus tunicans. The sequence goes on from JAOBAT010086905.1 coordinate 336, forward strand.
GTATACACAATGTAGATGGGAAAAGAAAGCAAGTCTACATCACGTCGAAGGCAAGAATTCATGTTTGGCTTTTTTCACTTGTTGTTTTTGTAATTATAGCTGAATATGAGCTTATTTTTTTGTTACATTGTTGCTAATTGTGTTTAATAATGATCGACAATTAACAATTAAGTTCATGAATTATATGTTGTTTACTCTATCCAGCTCTCTTTTTACCTGCATTACACATACTTTTAAATATGATTGACTAATAAGCTAAAGGGCACATAATCAGTAACCCATTTAGTGCCCTAATCCTTTTCTATAACGAATCGTTTATAAATAGAAAGCTGCTAACTCTGTAAATATTGGAAAGAGATGAAATAAAATAAAATAAAATAGAATAAACAAGTATGTTGTTTATGCTTTTCTATTTCGAAATCAATTTTGATTACTAATTAGTAATTTGATATTTGTGTTACTATTTTTATTGTTAATATTGTTATTACTGTTTTTATCACAATTTTTATCATTAGTACAATAAATGTTGTAATCATTGTTTTTTTTTTTACTTTTTACTCCATATATGATAAAAAAGGTAACCCTTAACGTGAAAATGATATAAAAATAGTTATTTCGGTTCTACGAAAGTATTTTTCCTAAAAGGCATGATTTTGTTTTTGTTATGTTGTGGACTCAAGTCATTAGAAGTTCTGTCAACCTTTTGACATATTGCCTACATGACTCTTCAACTCTGGGAGAAGAAACTAGGTTTAAACTTTTAGAGCTTAACTTGCATGATCACAGAATGAAAACAGGTTTAACCTATAACGTTCAAAATCTCTGAGGAGCACAATGACTCGACTGGAACAAAAATGTTCTACATGTCAGTCCCCGGCCAGCTCGGTCAAAATTCATTTAGAAGAAGAAGATTTCTTTGGTTATTCGAATTTTGAGTTCACAGATGACAACGTTTTAATCCAAAAAAGTAAAAAATTAAGCTTGATAGGGACTTTGAGTGATAAATCAAAACCGCAACGAGTGCATCGATTGCAAGTTCGTGATTTTTCAAGATAATAAGGTCATCATGCTTCGCCTTTTGAGCAGATTCGACACAAATATCACATCTTTAATGCTTTTCACGTAAACATCCGCTTACAAGTGCTTTAATGTCTACTATACCTAGCGTATAAAAGTGTGTGGTTTTTAATAACAGTAGAAAGACAAAAAATTAACCTCTGTAAGGTTTGTGACACCATGAACTAGAGTTTACATGTCTACTAGATTCTAATGCACACATAACTATTATTATTGTCAAATATAGCCGTTAAGTAGGTTCAGAGGACTTTAAAAGTGGCTGCTTGAAAAATTTTCCACCAAATCACGAGAAAAATTAAATTACTGAGAAATTGACTTATTGCAACTGTTTTCATCAAAGACAGACATCATGCTAACTGTTTTATTTTTAAAAAACTTGCATAAAATGTTAGTTCTGCAAAATAATCAGCTAATCACCTCAGTTATGAAAAATGTCATAAATTATTAACCATTTTAAATCTGATAAAAATAATGCTTGCAAATCAGTCTAATTTTGAAAAATATCGTGCTCATTATTTGAATTCTGAAATATAATTTAATATAATGCTTACCAGTTTAATTCAAGATGAAATATCATGCTAACCATTTCAGTAGTTCTGAAAAATATCATGCTTGCCAGTTTAATCCTAAGAAATTTCTTGCTAACCAGTTAAATCCTAAAAAAATATCATGCTAAAAAGTTTAGTTTTGAAAAATTGAATGCTTGCCAGTTGAATCGCTTAACGTTTTAGTTCTGGAAACATCATAGTTACCAGTTTAATCTTAAAAATATCATGCCAACCAGTTTAGTTTTGAAAAATTTAATGCTTGCCAGTTAATCTGCAAACATTTTAGTTCTGAAAAATATCATGGTTACCAGATTTTATGCTTGTTAGTTTAATCTTAAAAACATCATGCTAATCATCATAAGAGTTCTTCTTACCATTTTAGTTCTGAAAAATATATTGCTTGCCAGTTTAATCCTAAAAAAATTCATACTAACCATCTTAGTTAATTCTGACAAAATCATTCTTCAAGCAACTGTGTGTTACTAACCTTACTCAGGTACCAAGCAGAAGCAAAGCCTTTGTCGTCATGACCCACGCGAATTTTTGTGATTTCTCCCAGATTCTTGCTGCTTTTTACAGTGAACGCATCAATACTGGGAGGTAAATACCAGAAACAATATTACGTTTCTAGGTGCAATGAATATGAGATCTTTACCTTATATTGTTTGTTCGATTTTAGTTTTTACGTGTCTTGTGTCATGCTTTGTGGGGTTCTGTAACGTAAACAAAACACGTGACGTAACCGTCCTGTGTACTTCATTTCCAAGTGAAAAACACTTTTCTAAGTATCTCCATTATAAATTATAACCGAATCGTAACCAGTTTTAGTTGAAAAGTTTGTTATGGTTAATCAAAAACATATAGTTTAGCTCTAACCAATTTCTTACTTAATTTATACCTCAACTACTGAATTTATCAAATTTAAAGTTTTTTGTAAAAAGTTTGAAAAAATGTGTAGTTGAACTATAAGTCCTGTACTAACTTGTTTAGAACTTAAACTGTATGTGTATTAATTAGTTATACAAAATTCAATTTCCTCTTTACGGTTTGGTTACGCTTCATAATAGAGCCATTTTCAGCCGTTCAACCAGGCTAACAGAAAACGATTTCATTCCACAAACCCAACAAACACAAGTACACCTAAAGGAAGGTTATCTAAAAGTTAGTTGGTTCTACAATCAGGTTCTGTAATGTTAATTCTACACAAGTATTACCGTCCTGGGCCCGGTCGTTGAGAAACCGATTAGCCTTAACACAAGGAAATATTTGTAAATCCATGCTTGTTATTCTTACAATCCGTTAACTGGCTTGGCATAGAAAACTATGGTTTACATGCTTGTATTGTTTAAAATTGTGAGCAGTGTTGTTAAACGTGTTACTACCAAGTGTTGATAGCAAATGGCTTTTGAACACTGCCTCACTCAATGTCGGTTATCATCTCATACACCGAATGAGCACACTGATAGAATTTATTACATTCGGTCTCGTGAGGGTAAAGCTCCTACAACCGGGCAATCCGCTAGAGGAACAAGAATAGGAGGTATGAAAACATGCAGCCCAATCTTCGGGCTAATATCAAATTACTTTTCGTGTTTTAAATATAACTCTCTTCATGATATTTGCTGTAAGTAAATTTTCATTCTCGAACACTGCGTTCTCAGCGGTCTGGGCCTAGTTGTTCAAAGATCGATAGGTCCTAACCCAGGATTAGGCTTTTGTTAACTGGCTTGGCGTAGAAGTTTGTGGTTTCGTGTTTGTATTGTTTGAACTACTGAGCAGTATTTACAACAAAGCAAATCTTTCATTGTAAAGATAAATGAAATATGAGTACTTCCGTCCTTAAACCATTGTAAAAATTAACCGGCCTTTGAACAACCACATCCTGCTCTTGAGACGATTCAAATGAAAACATATTATTTAAGTGAAAATTTTTATTGCTTTCCTGGATAGACCTTGCTAAATGAGGCATAGCGGTCTAATTTTTTCAAAATCTTTTATGGTTCTTGAAATATTAATATTTAAAATTCTCAACTAATGACGTAATGTGGGGCTCCAATAAATTTACACTTTTTAAAATTCTGCTGCCATTCTATAATCTTTCGATGTATTTAAGCCAAGCTTGGGCTGCTGATGTATCTCAAGATAGATAGATCACCACTGCCGGTTTGGCTAAAATTTGTCCAAAGGTTATGGATTGGCAGCAGATTTAAATAAAAATGCAAATATGTTGGAACCCCACATTACGTCATTAGTTGAGAACTTTAAATGTTAACATTTCAAGAACCATAAAAAATTTTCACCGCTATTCCTCATTTAGCAAGGTCTATCCAAGGAAGTAATAGAAATTTTCGAAATGGAGAAGAAAACGTACTGTCCACTTTCAAAATTGTTGCCTTCATTGTCCAGGTTGTGTGGTCCCGATTCTCCATTCTCTCCAAATATGGTGACGATGACGTTAGCATCGGTTCCAGCTCCCACCTTCTTACCGGTGTAAGTAGAAATGATGTAATCAGTCTCTACGGGGCCATGGGTAGACATTTCTACAAATAAAACATATGTGCCTTAGTTTTATTGTGTAGTAAGTACTGTATTTTTGTACTGGATGTAATAGATTGCATTGTAATGTATCGCACTGCGAGCGTCGTGTTCTGTCAAGTTTACACTGCCATTTCAAGATCAGGTTGAGGACCTTGTATTTTCGTGCATTTTTTAATCTAGCTCCTGAACGGACCCTTATTAGATTCAGAAAGATGAAAAAACCCGAAAGTCCGTGGTTCTGGGAAAATAAAGTTACACAGACCCTATACGTAAATGATGGCGTTTTAAATATTATTTTGTTGAGCTCAACTAGCATAGTTTTGCGTAACATATAACTCAAGAACTAGGCTTGTTGCTTTAAACAAAATGCATAGGGTCTAAAAGTCACAAGAATTATCCGCAAAACAAAGTGTTACTCCTTTTATGAAGTCCTTACTAAATTTCAGTCGTTCAGTTTTTTACTCTTGTACACGTACATCTTTTTTTCAATAAAAATCAAAGTTTAGGAAAAAGAAAGCGAATTATGTATAGCGGTAAAGAGAAAAACAATTTGAATGATTGTAGTACCAAAATATGGTGACTGGAACATTTACCCATGATTCTTCACGTTTGACACAAACTTTGTTGTTAATATATCAACTGTCACCTTCCCCGAGCGTCTTTAAGTGGTGTAAGGTTCACAAGGCATTATGGTATACCTATACCATCTTTTTCGGACTGGTCAGTTGTTGTCGTTCGAGCTAAGGGTACGTTCCTTTTGTACCATCCAAACCCCGATTCCTAACATCTGGATTGTTTAGATATCCTATGGTAATGAAACGGAAAATCTGACACCAGATTTTGGGTCATTTGTTGCACATGCGCGCTAATTAATACCCATGTGGTAGGCAGAAAACAAAGTCTTGATTCTTTGATTTGTCAAATGAAACGCAGAACCATGCAAAAATCTAGAACCGGTTTCGGGTTTCTAGAACTCTCGGGAGCGGATTCTTCGGATTGCAATCCAAACCCTGATTCATGAAATTTTTGAATAAAGGAACGCTAAATCTAGTTTTGGATTTAGGAATCCGGATTTGGATTTTACAAAAAGAACGTACCCTTACTGTTTATTTTTCCTTGCTTATAGTTTTTGTTTCCCCTTTTTGCCACATTAGCACAAGAACGCTTTTTTCTAACTCAGCTGCAAAAACAAAGCTCTTGAATAATTAAAAGTTTCTGCAGAACAAACTTTCGCTGAAGATATGAGATTGATATGCTGTAATCTTTCCGAGATATGGTTTTAAAAAAAAGAAATTTTACAAAGAATGTATGGCTCATTATTTTTCTTGCCTCCAGCTGCTTTGCGTTTTTTGAGCGGTAATTTCTTCTTTGAAACTACACTTTATAGAACCGAAATTTCGGTCACTCTATTAATTTGATAAGCATTTTCGAGTTTTAAGGTTAGTTGTTGTTTTTCTACGACTTCAGTTGTATGATAATGAAGCAGAATGCAAAAAAAAAAAAAAAAAAAGACGTCAGCTGAAATTCGCCCCTAGCCTCACCTGTTGTTTTGTCCGTATCTGACGCTTGCGTGTACACGCCGCTTTTAAGGGAAATCACCTTCCCATTACGAAGCCGTGAAACGTTCTCATAAACCTCAATTTTGTCGCCCTTATAAACCCACCAGGCTCGAAAGAAGTATTCGTCGTTTCTCCTTATCCTTAAAGGAGCCTGGATTCCGACACCATCGGTGAAGTAAAAGCACTTATAACCAGCTTGTTCAGCGGGGGGTCCTTTCCAAACAATGTCCTGTACCACACTGTCCTTTAGGTCAGCGGTTATAGTCCTCTCAGAGCCTACAAACTGTGGATTTGAATGATACAACCTTAGTGCATATAACTTTGACGATGCGTTAATTTAGAAATTTTGATGTTAAAATTAGCAGCACTTTGACTAAGCGATTTTTTGTGAAATTTAGGACTTTAAAGTCACTTAATTTTCGCAATTTCACAGGCCGGCTAACAATTTTTCTTTTTACCGACCTAGCATCTTTTTTTAGTACTCGCAGCTTTTTCTGTGCTTTTTGGACGACTCTTTAGCCTTTTTGTGAGCAACATTGAAGCAATTTTCCGGTCTGTACTTATATCTCTCCTAGCCCATACTTTAATCTATCGCAATGGCACACCGACCTGTTCAAAACCAAACCGTCTACTCACCCTTCCCTGAGGAAAGTCTTGCTTGTTAATCAGTGCAATATCACTGGTCCAATACTTGCTAGGGGAGCCTTGCTTATCTTCTCTGTACTGGAGAAAACCCCGCAGGGAGCCTGTCTCAAAGTAACTTGCTGAAATCGTGCACCGCAGATTGGGCTCGCGGGAAAAGATGAGTTCTCCACTTGTATGAAACCCGGATGAACCAGCACCCCGCTGAACTGTGGGATAATTTCAAAACTTTAAACTTAAGATCACATAGCAATCTACATAGTAATGACAAGAGTTTTTAACAAGAATACGAATCAACCTCGTAAGCGGCGCTTTTCCCCAAACGTCCTGGGAACGTGGTTAAAATATTGGATACGAGTGTGAATATGGTATTTAATACTAGGACCGTAAATATATTATAAATGCGAGTTTAACGACGAATTTTAAACAAAATATCAAGTATGAATACGCGAACAAACGTGACTACGAATTCAGAAACGAATATTATAAGAATATGAGTGTAGGCCTGAAAAAAGTTACAGTAAGGGAGTGAGGGAAGAAACTAAATATATTCCTTACAAAGTCTAGCTAGTGTAAAATATCCTTTTTTTTATTAAATATATCTAAAGTCTGCCGTAGCCATGGATGTTTTGAGATTACTCCACGACTTTTACCATAATATGTTTATAAGTGTTCCCGAACAAGTATATATATACAAGGTTAAACACGTGAAGGCATTTGCGACCTCGAGATAATTCTAAAATCTCCTCTTGTTTTCCTTGGTTGCGTGAACAAGAGTTCGTGTTAAGAGTCCGTGACAGAAATTTCTAGCACAGCGAGTAAAATGCGCTTCAGTTTACCGACCAAATTAATATATATTCATACTTGGACTTTTGACAAATACGGGTTTTGTTTGTATGCTACCTAACGGGACAGATATGGTTGCATCAACAATAACTTAATTTAAAGCTGTCGTGCAAAGCGCAGCAGTTTGCTTTCATTTGTTTTGTAGCAGCTTAAACTATTAACCGAAACTCTTTGAACCTAACCAATACTAATAATCTCGTGTTTGACCATGTAAAGTTGTAACGCATCAAAAGGTCTTCACTTTTATAACAAAGCGACCAAACCCTTTTAAAATTTACAAACACGAAGTCAAAACTGCGAGCCTATACAGAAAACATTGCCTGCATCTAGCATGTAGAAGACAAATATAAAAGGCTGTTCATTAGTTTAGTATTTCCTCTTTACCTTTAATTATTCCCATAGGAGTTTCATTTTGGAAATAAACTTTCAGTCTATCTAGCTTTTCTGCAGATTCATCTTCTGGGCTGTAATAAAACGCTGGTTCCTTTCGCTTCAGTCCGACATCAAGGCTGTAGTTGAATGTTTGTTCCTTTGATTCCTCTTCTGAATCTTCGGCGGCGGCATACTTGTTGGTTTGCAAGATGGTCTCGCCTGGTTCCACTTCAAACTTACGACTGCCTTGCTGCTTTAGAAAAGTTTCACCTTTAACTGCTCCCAGCGACATTTTTACACCATGATAGCTTCCATTGCCAAGTGCATTTGCCATTCGGCGAAATTGCTCACGAATTTGATTCTCCATTGAGCTGTTTTCGACTTGAATCGCTAACTGACTAACCAACGAGCTGTGTAGCTTGAAAAGTGACGCCGTCTGGTCACTTCTACTGTGACCTTGCGTGTCACTGTTGACTAACTTTTAACAATTAGTTACTTATCTGGTTTTCAACAGCTTTCAAAATGTGTCAAAACATTTTAACTGTTTACATATGCAACGCTTTCGGTAAAGTTCTCGAATCTTAAGTAATCAAATACGAAGTTGTCGCTCACGTACATACGACTTTGGATAGAGAAAATAATATTTTTCGAAGTTTTGAAGTTTTGTTTGTGCAAACGACTGAGAGCGTAAAATATTTCCATCTCACGTTGTTAATTTGTTTGACCTCAAGCGAAGTAAGTTTTAAATTCTTAATTGATGCCTATAAATATCTACAGGGAGTGTTTTCTTAAGCTTTGACGTTTCGGCATGCAATAAAACACAACTTTTCATTTGGGAGTTTGAAAGAAACGCATTACAAAAAAAATCTCGGTGTTTTTGTCGCTATAACGGATGCATCTCTGTTTTTTGTTAATGTTGGTGAAAGCCGGGCATTTATAAAAAAAATTGCATGCGTGACACTCAGTGTGATTAACTGTTCTATTTTTCTTCTTTTCCTTCTAATCAAAAGGCAACGAGAACCATTAATGAGTGCAGTTGGCAAGAACATCTTAAAGTTTTTTAATTTTCGAATCGTTTAGCTCCTCAGCATAAGACTAAGAGATTTTGAGTTGAAGTCCTTTGGAGTTAGAAAGCGTTTTCACTGATGTAAGTTTGTTTTTACTAAGCACTTAATGGACTTCGCTTAATTGACTTAATTATTTCAGTTTTAAAATCCTCGCTCAAGTGAACTTCATAGTTAAAACACTAGAAATATTTTTGGAAGCTTTTGCCCGAACTTTGAACTAGTTTATCTAGGAACGGAATTCCTATAATAATTAATTAGTAACAATGTGCTGAAATATTTTTAAGAAGCGTTATTTTATTAACTTGTAAATAATACTTTTAGCTGAATTTGTATTTTGTAGATCTTAGGATATTTAGTTAACACGAGTTAAGTTTATTCAGTTATCGTTTTTAACTCTAATCAGTTTCTGTAAGGATATTAAATACCTTGTTATTGAGGTTTCTCGTGAAAATCACCTTTGGTGAAGAGGCCACTTCGTTAAATATTATTGCTATTGTTATTATATTATCAATATTATTATTATTATTATTATCATTATTATTACTATTATCATCTTCCTTATTATCATTATTATAGCTGCTATTATTATTATCATTATTATTATTATTGTTATTAACATTATCACACAAAGTCCCTAAAATGTAAACATAGTTTGGCAAATAGAAAATGCGGAAGAAATAATTGATTAGATTACGTGTTTTATCTAAAATGAATACAAACAATGTAAACCTTATTTTCTTTTATTAAGTTTTTTTTCCGGTTCAACTCTGAAAACCATGTCAGAGTCTTTTTTTCGTCCAAGTATAATGGTTATTATGAAACAATGAATACCGTTGATATTCAGTTAATCTAAGAAAAAAAAACTAAAAAGCAGTTGCAACATTCAGAAACTCACTACAAGTACATGTACAATTTTAGCAGTCTCAACCTCGGTCAAACGTAGTTTTTGGATACATAACTTTTATATAATTAATGATACCTGTGTTAACAATAGTACGAGTAGCATTGACAATGATATGGTAGTAATGAATCAACAATTCTGATTTTTAGGACCATGATGTTCGAATACATACAATAAGAGCGCATGAGGCTGTAATAGCTAGTGCAAAATATAGATTGTATGTACTTCTCCTCGGAGGTTTGATGTCTTTGTAGATAGTTAAAGTGCTACTGAAACCATTTTGTCATTGGTACTTTTGTAGCTTTTAGGGCTTTTCCAACACTTGGAAATGATCATACCTGACCATTTAAGTCAAATAAGCTTTCAAAGTAGTGCATTCAGTGCGAACATACGACAGCAAGAGTATTCATTGTTTCACTTAAGTCAAATAAGCTTTCAAAGTAGTGCATTCAGTGCGAACATACGACATCAAGAGTATTCATTGTTTCATAATAACCATTATACTTGGACGAAAAAAAGACTCTGACATGGTTTTCAGAGTTGAACCGGGAAAACACTTTTCCAAGTTAATGACTAAAAGTGCAAACCTGACCATCTAAGTCAAATAAGCTTTCAAAGTAGTGCATTCAGTGCGAACATACGACAGCAATTTATGATGTCCAGATTGCTCTAGTGTTTACTGCTTCTTTTTGAGCTTTGGCACTAAAATAGGAAACGTAAATCATACGTGTCGAACTTCAATTTTACTTTTAGATACTTCGAATTAGTTTGAAGATTTTGCTTCAGTAGCACTTTAACAATTTCAATATAACTGTAGTATAACAGATGAAAATTTACGGCCTCTTCCGTTTCTTAAAACTTATAAAACCTCACTTAAAGCTTCAAGAACTTTTTAGTTTCTTTGCGGAATTTCCTGCACACTATTGCGTAAATAACTGGATTACATGCCGAGTTTACTACGGTAGAAAAGAAACAGACCTTAACTAGGACTGTAAAATATTTGTGGGTTACCAAAGGCTGGTAGAAAGGTATCAGTGTCTTCATAACATGCAGTGGGAGCATCGTGGCCGCAAAGGCTATTACCACCGGGCTCAGGATTTTCTTGGCCTTCTTGACAATCTTTATGCGCCTATTTTCATGCTGGTGACGACTCTTGCATCTTTTGGCGCATTTTTGAGACAGTATCTTGTTGAATCGTTTACTTTCCCGGATGCTCCTCGAAATAGAGACATGTGTCCAGAAAACAAACGCAAGAGGCAGCACATAAAAGAAAATAGTTCCTGATATACCGTAAATTGTCCCCAAGTTTGCTGGATTGCTGGGCCACATAGGAAGGCAAATCTTGTAGTCCTCGCCTTTCAAATATTTTGTTACAAGCAGCAAAGGCAATGAGCCGATAGAAAAGGATGCCACCCAATTGATAAAAAGTAAGATTCTCGGGCGTTTCAGTGTTCCGAAGTAACGATTACAAACGATTGCACGCTGCCTTTCTACGGCAATTAAAGTAATTGTCCAAGCAGAAACGCTAAGAAAGGTTTCTGCAATTGGTATGATCACTTCGCAGGTGAATTTGCCAAGAGGCCAGCTGTAGATAAACTCTAACTTAACAATGGCTAAAGGTAAGGCGATCAACAACAGGAGTGTATCAGCCAACGCAAGATTCCTGACGTAGTAGTTGATAACATTTCTCATACGGGGTCTCAGAGTTATTACCGCAAAAACTAAGATGTTTCCAGCTACACCGAAAAATGATACGGATGCCATAAAAAAGTAAAGAGTAGTTTTAAAGGCTATGGAGCTTTGCCAGTCGGTGGCGGGCGATTCTTCTGTGCGAGGCTCTTCCGAGAATAGGCCAACCGTAAAATTGTCTTTAATATTAATAAATTCTGGGACATTTTTGCTAAAATTCATCTTGTTGAAGGCCTTAATGTCTCTTGGTGTCGGCATGCAGTTTGGACACTAACTGTGTATATGTGGAGCTCTTCCAGCCTTTGTATTTTGAAATACGGGCCGGTATGTTTAAATTTGAATACAGTTTAGTAAACACGCTAATTAGTGTAGTGCCTTTGCAGTTGACTGGTTACCATACAGTCTGTTTTTTCCTGTTAGCCTTTTGGTGGCCACAAAGAAAGGAAAAAAGTTGGCTAGGATAAAAGGCAAACACAAAAAGCCATGTGGTACAACACAATGACACTTTATCATATATGTATCACTTAATGCACACTCAAAGTCACGAGAATTTAAAACTAAAAAGTAGGAATTAGTAACATAATATTGCACAGCTTTTTAAAACAATAAAAGAAATGAAAGTGTCACTGTTGATGCACCATCTCAGATTTAGGTCATGGGGCAGCTAGTCCGTTATAAAACGCCTTCTGTAACCATCAACATTTGCAAAAATGTATAAAAACAAACCTCACTATGAACGCTTTTCATTAGCATGGTAACACATGGTCAAATATTTCGTACTAGACGCCTAAAGGCGTTTACTCAGGCTACTTAGTGAGATATAGATATAGTGACTAGTATCGTGGCAATGTATTAACTTTATTAATACAAATTCAAGAGGCTCTTATAATATCCCCAAATTATGTTTACTCTTTAGTGGCTTACTAGCGACCAGAATTTTGACTTATTCGCCAAAGAATTTTTTTAGGTGCGAAAAAAGATTGTGAAATATTTGTGTTCATCTGTTCTTGACAGAACAGTTACACTGACAAGCTTACACTAATCGGAATCATCTAATTTTTACGTTAGTACATACTTGTTATTGCTTTGAACACCATAAAACTGACTTTAAGAGAGCAGAAATGTTGACCTCTTAGCGTAACACGCTTCGATGACAATGCCGACATTTTCAACACTTCATTTCTTTTCTCCAATATGCTCGATGCTTTTTAGAGCTATATTGTCTCGAAGATTTTCGTATTTCTAAGTTCCTTATCAAAAAGTGGTTCAAATCGCATTAAATGTAAACTGATATCATAACTTGAAAATACATTTACAAAGAACGTGCTCTGAAGGTTACAACCCTTCTGTCTGGTTGTTCCACTTGAGTGGCTGCGGAATTGCGCCACTGTTTTCACCTAGTTAGTTTAAAGATTTCAAATTTTTACCTTAGTGACTGGTTGTAACATTTCAAAATTTAATTCAGACGATAGATAATAATTTTCGTTTCTTCAAGTATCAATTCTACGATCGCCGACATGGCAGATAGTAACCAAATTGAGTCACATGTCTTTTCGCACCGCGGAATGTCAAGTAGCGCAGACAACGTCAATAGACTGATAGAAAGTGCAGATTTAGACTCGGCCTACCACAGGTAGCCCGAGTAATTACCGTTTATATGCAAATCTGTCTCACACTGGATCAGAAGTAGCCTGACCCTGAACGCATAGGTTGTATAGAGCTCCGCCTCGTCCTTCATGAAATCAGTTATAATTAACAATCTCAGCCACACTTACAGTTCTTTTGATTTGTAGCCAATCTGGCAGTGTTGCAGCTTCTGCAACTACCAATCAGATGTTAGCATGCTGGCCCTGACAGGCAGGGGTAAGCCTAGCGCGGTCACACCCATTTCCTGTTTATCGGTAACAAATGTATACTCAATTCTGACGTATCTTTGTCTTTGTACGTTTCACTTTCATAACGGAGCCTAATCCTTAGTTATTAAGCAAGTAAGTTATTTGTTTTGGACAAGACGAGATAAGTGGGACGAACTGTAGCAGGTGTTTGCTCTTACTTACTAGCTACAGACGCAATGCTAAGAACTAATGCATATTTTATGTGGTTTATGAAATATAATGTTGAAGTATCATCTAAAAAAGAAAATTACTTCCTGGCTTCAGTTTCAAATAACTGATTACTTTCTTCAACATGCACCTTAAACTCTACTGGAAAATTTGTCCACCCATGGCCACACGCAACCCTCAAGTTGAACCGCCACTATTTAATTAAAGTGTCATAAAGTAACTTCATATCAGCTGTAAGAAAAATAAAACAATTGATTTTAAATATCAATTCTTCTTTAACTTGACCAACTCGACTCATGTGAGTTTTTATGAACATAAGTTTTCCAAAGTTCACAGTTTTCCATTTTATTTGATGTGTCATTTTCTATTGTCACGTCATAATGCAATCGAACTTTATATTCTCGTTTGTTCTCTATTAACTTTATCTAGTTACAGAACCCTTGATAAAAATAAGCTACCCAAATTTCTTTAGCTGAGACCAGGTGGGAGAACCTTGCACAGGAAACAGTTCAAAATTTTTGCTAGTTTCTAAACTTATTGTCTTGTCTTTTAGCGAAGGAGCCCTTTACTTGATAATGCCTGAATTGACTGTCTGACTAACACAAAAAGAGTGCAATTTCACTTTTGAAACAGCTTGTAAACATAAGCTAGCACTAGTTCCCTTGATATGTGGTGTTTTTTACACTATTGAGCTGTGTCTCTCAGAAGATAACCCGTGTGTCCTAGCCAATTTTAAGATTTAGGACTCATGACTCAACGCTCAGAGATAACAGCACCTTAGACATTCCTAAAACAAAAACAGCTACGGGAGGAAGAGCCTTCAGGGTCGCAGGAGCTAAGGAATGGAGCAGTCTCTTTTTAGATTTAGATAAAAACGAACACATCTGTACTTTAGCGCCAACTCGTTTTAAAACCTTAATTTTTTTTACAATGTTTTTAATTACACTTTTCAGCATTTTTAAACATTTGGTTGTTTTTAATACTCTTTTTGATGTAGCCCTTTTATAGATAGATTTTAAATATAGACAGGTTTTAAATATAGATAGATTTTTTAAATGTAATCGACTGATCGGTTTTTATTAGGTTAAATAAAGTACTTATTTTTATTATTATTATTATTATTAATATTATTATTATTATGATGATGATGATGATGATGATAGTAAAATAGTCATTTTTTGCAATCAAAAAAGCATTCCTTCTTTGTAAAAATATTCCTAAAGTTGTGAATTGAGTTTATAATACACCCAAAGCAGGAGCACTTGGCCCCACGTGGCATATTGTTCGCAACACACCTTGAAATATGCAGTTACCAGTTACTAGCTTTCGAAAACACATGAGCACTTTATCATGTAAATCAAAAAAGTTATAATGAGTTGTGGCTTACCTTGCAAACAACTCTTGGTTATGTCTGAAAAAATGTTATACAATATTGTATCTGACGATAAAATTAAATTCAGGACTTTCTCTTGTTTCTTAATTATTTTTACAAAAGCTTAAGTTGCTTAATTTAATTGAGACTGTTTAATTGAGTATAATTCTCTAACTTACCAGAGTAATTAAGTAAAAAAGTGCCAATATTAACGAAAATGTTTACATCACAAACCTTTTTCGACTTGGTCCTTTCTAGAAACAAGAAAACATTTGTCTTATTCTTGGATTGCTATGTTTTTTTTGTACTTTCGAATGTAACTTCATAGAAATTTTCATCTAAATCGAGCAATATGCATTGCACTCGATTGGATTGCTAGGGATTGTGTTCTCAGATGCATGTTGATTGTCAGGGCCGCGAAAATCCTTTTAGACGGACGTTCCTTTGAGTTGTTGGTTTCATGAACACGATAGCAGGTTGAGACTAAACATTCTAGAACCTTGAAACAGTCACAGCTTTGCTTGGTCTATTTAATGCTTTGTCACTGAAATCGAAACGAATTTTTGTTACCATGAAAGATCTGTTCAAAGCGTATTAGACAAAATGGACCACGAGAAACATTGCGTTATTTGTCAAGGCCGCGAAAATCCTTATAGACGGACGTTACTTTGAGTTGTCGGTTTCATGAACACGATAGCAGATTGAGACTAAACATTCTAGAACCTTGAAACAGACACAGCTTTGCTTGGTCTATTTAATGCTTTGTCGCTGAGATCGAAACAAAATTTTGTCACCATAAAAGATTTGAAGCGTATTAGACAAGATGGACCACAAGAACTATTGTGAAAAATAATCCAAACATCTATAAATATTTTCTCCAGTAATGTTGCTGCAAGCAATCGTCTTAAATGAAAAGTAAGAAACAGATGAAGAAGACCTGAATAAGACTGGTAGTGGCCGGTCGAAATATAGTCGTTTTAAACTTATTCGTCGTTTGTCAGCTTTTCTTACTTTTCATTCGTACCATTTTTAGCTGACGTGGTCCTCTTACTAGATTCGACGAGACAGAGAGTGGTTCATGGATTTTCTTATAATATATTTTTTCAAAATCGTCTTAAAAGTTTTTTACAAAAGAACATACTAACTGTCATAACATGATTAAAGTGACTTTTAATAATTTTCTTTGAAATTCTTTTTTATATAAAAACACATAGGGACTTAAGCAGATTTAATGAAACAGCTAAGCTATACAATTGACCCAGTAAACTATCTTGTTTCCTAGAACACACAGAAAAGAGGTGCTCCTTATAATATTTAACCAAATGAATATTCAGCTTTTCAACTGCGCGCAACGTTGCATGCAGCAATTTCAGATGTGCTTAACGATGCATTTCTTTTGCGCGCAACATTGCATGCAACAATTGTAGATGTGCTGTACGATGTAGTGTGGTTTTCAACTGCGCGCAATGCTGCATGCAACAGTTTTGGATGTGCTGTACGATGTAGTGTGTTTTTCAACTGCGCGCATTGTTGCATGCAACAATTTTGGATGTAGTTCTTTTACGCGCAACGTTTCACGCAACAATTCTAGATGTGTTGTATGTTGTAGTGTGTTTTTCAACTGCACGCAACGTTGCATGGAACATTCTAGATGTGCTGTACGTTGTAATGTGTTTTTCAATTTGCGTGCAATGTTGCATGAAACAATTTTAGATGTGTTGTACGATGCAGTTCTTTTGCGCGCAACTTTGCATGCAACAGTTCTAGATGTGCTGTATGATGTAGTTTTTCAACTGTGCGCAACATTGCATGCAACGATTTTAATTATATGCGTTGCAAGTTGCAGCTTTTCAACTGCGCGCAACGTTGCATGCAGCAATTTCAGATGTGCTTAACGATGCATTTCTTTTGCGCGCAACATTGCATGCAACGATTATAGATGTGCTACACGATGTAGTTCTACGCGAAATTTTTCATGCAAACGCATCTTGTAGCTGTACCATTAGATTATAGTTTTTAACCTGAGTTATCAATTTCTAACCTTTAACACTTAACAGCTGTATTTATTGATCGATTTTAGCTGATCTCACCCAAAAGTGTTCTCAAAAGACGAAGTTGTTTGGATACTGTACTTCATAACTTGCTACTTCAAAAAGTGACCGGCTAAATTCCATCACACTTTTTAGATGGCTGTGAGTTCGAAACCTACCCACATTATAAAGTGATTCACATAATGAAATTGAATTTTTTTTTCAACTCATGATAAGTTTGGAAAAGAAGAGTACTGAAACAAGCAAGACATGCTTGTTCAAGCGAACGAATGAATCTTTTACAGAATATTTCTGAAAACAAGAAAAGTAATTTTAGTCTTTTGATCGGCGATTAGCACTAGAAACGAATTAGTAATTGTGTCGTGAGTTCTTATTTCCTTTTTATAATAACGTATGTAGCCTTAAATACGTTCTTTTATTTTGTGCAAGTTGAGCACAAAAAAGCGTTTAGTTGAGCTCGCTTTGGGAACTGGGACTGCCTCGGTTTCCTGCTAGCCGTGTGACCTGGTACGGAACTTTTCCAATGCCGCCATGGAGTCGGTGTTAGCCTGTTTTGAAATAGTATTTTGGGAAACTCGCTAATTCTACAGTTGTGATTTGAATATTCTAGGAGATTGAATGTGACGCGAGTCATTAGTTGTTACTTTTATTCTGCTTAAATTTTTGGGTCAACTTATTATTACTGGTTTGGGTTTAAACTCAGATTGCTGTTTGTTTTCAACGCAAGTGTACCGTGCCATACCTTCTACCAGACATCTAGCAATAATAAAACAGCGAGGAGGGAGGTCCGTTTTGAAAAAACTGTGCCCTCGGTCTACATACGGACCTCAGCCAAAAACGTGTTTATTTTTCTCTGTGTTTTTG
The DNA here is from genome assembly GCA_026413305.1 of Hydrozoanthus tunicans. Classification (NCBI taxonomy): domain Eukaryota; kingdom Metazoa; phylum Cnidaria; class Anthozoa; order Zoantharia; family Hydrozoanthidae; genus Hydrozoanthus; species Hydrozoanthus tunicans. The sequence goes on from JAOBAT010086905.1 coordinate 17,925, forward strand.
TATTGTTATTTTATAGGTGTATGTACAGATCGTTTTCATCCAGCAGGATACACACTGCCGTTGTAAAAACTTTTTTCGTCAGTTTTCATGTCAAAAAAAATATTTCAAAATGTTAACGCGTTACGAGACTTGCAAAAATCAAAACAAAAACTTGAAACTTCGAGTTTAATCGTCTTTGATTTTATCTGTTACGAGGTTGCTGCCAATATTTGACCACGGGCAAGGTCATAAAGTTCCGCCCGCTCAAGCAACCAATGAGATTGCAGGATTGAGATTCTGGGTTTAATGCAAAACTAATATTTTTATTGACACAGAAAATGGTTTAAAAATTTACCAAATTTAAATTTTAATAACATTGATTTTGAAATATC
>JAOBAT010086927.1:0-16662 GCA_026413305.1 Hydrozoanthus tunicans
AAGCATTTGTTGTGGTTTCAAGCGTTACCTACGATAAGGCTAGTTTAAAAAGACTTTTAACGTAGGGTATACTGATATCTTTTTTTTAAAAAAAACGTATATAGCTAGCTTTTAAGAATTTATTCAGAACTGAACACTTTTCAAAAAACCTACAGCTAATGAAAGCGTTTATTGCTGGAAAACAAGAATTGAGAAGGTTGACGGTTGATGTCTATTGAAAGGTAGCATCGCGTTGAAAGCTCCTTACCAGATTAAAAAGATTTTCAACGGTACAGATTACAGTGAATAACAGACTTGCAAACTTAACTGAAATGGGTTAGAGCACAATCTTGAAGTATCAAATTAAGGGCAAAAAAAAAATTATGGGGAAGCTATTGTCACAGAGTATATTGACAACGGAACCAACGCTTGGCGTGTGACAAAAGTTTATTCTTGTTTCCTCGTTTGTTAGCTCAGTAACAGCAGTAGTAGCGGTACTAGCAGTGGATCGGTTGCACATTTTTACACACTGTTAAATAACTAATCATTAAAGATTTATCACGATGATCACATCTTAACCCATGAGGTAATCAAGCAAACGAAAAATGATATGAACTTAGAATAAAATAGAAAATGAGTAAAAGAGTCCATGAAAGCTTAAGAACTCTTTAACTAATACAAAAATTGATCAGTCTCTAAGTATTACTAAGGAATATTAGCGAAGGTAGAGGGTTCACCAAGGAGAAACTAACTAAACTTAAGTGTCAAGCGTTGGATAAACAAATTTAACCTATGACTAAATAGGCGAATTACTGTGATTGGTTAATTCGCAGCGTGGCTTGGAGTACAGATTACTGTAAACTGAGATGTAAGCTAATCATTGGTTCGTTTTAAACTAACTATTACGATGTTCTATGTTTACAAAACAACTCAGCTAAAGCTAGATAAACAACGAAACCCTAAAATGGTAAGTTACACATACAAGTAATGAGCCGTTACTGTTAGATTACCAATTGTGTTAAAACTACAGGTGAACAGCGGATATTCATATTGACCTATTGACACTAGGAATTAGCTTTACTAGTTCATATTGTAAGAACGAAAACCTTAAAAATTACATACAGTTAAATTATCTTTCCTCACACTATTTCAATTTGAGGTTGAGTTCATAACAATAAAACATATACTGGACTAGCACATACATTAAGACTTTCGTTCTTCCTTGTTGTTGTAATATACTAGTGCAGCCAAAAAGGATAAAACTAATAAAAACAGTTATAATCCTTCTCAAATTTGATAGCAGTTTTTGCCGGCTTGATATTCTTACAACGTTTTTCCCACTCGGTTTAGGCGTCAGAGCCAGTGGAAAAATTACTGCATATATCTCTCGTTCACAATTTCTTGAAGGAGTTCACGAACGAAAATTATCTGCTGGACTTATTGTGACAAAACTTCTTTTTCACTTGCTCTATAGTTGTTGTATAAGGAGAAAAATATGGTAAAAGTTTGTACAAAATGTAAAAGCGTGTATAAACGGATAGGAAAAACAGTGTTGAAAACAGACATTGACACTAAACTCACAAACCTTTCCGGTACTCATTCCCTGATGTATTTGACAAGACTGTTGGGCTTGGCTTTGCTGGGATGAACTGGATTATATGAAGCGCACAGTTGCTCGCGATAGTTATATATGTTATCGCACTCTAAAAATACCTGCACAGATCAAGTCATCGAATCAAGAGCAAACATCACTTATTGATGACACAAACGGGTGACTTGCAAGCACCACGTCACATTTTGCTATCGCAATCTAAAAATACCTGCACTTATCAAGTCATTAAATCATGAGCTAAGCATCACTAATTGATGACACAAACGGATGACTTGCAATCTAGAAACTAACATCTTATCATTGTGACTGTCGAAATGTTTTATATGCTTTCACTTTATTTTACCTTAGTTTTGCAACGAGTTGCATACTTCAGTCTTGCTGTCCTGATTTCTAACAACAAAGACTTTTGAACGAACTCAAATGTAATTCGGCTTCCCACAAATTTCTGATGGGTCAAATAAATCTCTTCTTTTTCCAAACTATCTTGTGTTGTTGATCTTTTTGAGCCATGCAGTCCAAAAGAAGCTTTCCGTTCATGCAAAGCCCTACTGATTCAATTTCTACAACTTGTTGGCTGTTTACACTTACAAAAAGACATACAGTAATTGTATAGTTTTCTGAGTCAAAAGGTGCTTTAAACTCTCACTTTGTAGATCAAGTGAAGCACCTTGTTAGGGGGAGATTACTGACTATTAAGCAATAATACTGATGCGAAAAATCTCTTGTTACACACTTCTCTTGTGGTCTCCTTCGTCAAGCTACTCAATAAGTTTCTTTTTCTTTTAATGAAATGGATTTTAAGTTGTCTTTTCCTTTTTAGAAGTAGCAGACCTGTCAAGTAAAAAAATACGAGATCTACTTATCTAAAAATGAGATCTAAAACTTATCTATTCCATAATCATCGTAAAGAAACCGGCGTAAGGAAATTAGCGTTTATTTTACTTTGTGCTCGGAAGTAAAGTTTTGCTTGTGGCCACTCTAAGTGTCTAATATATGGCACAAACGGGTGTCTTGCAATCTAGAAACTAAGCTACCAGTACACATCTTAATATTGTGACTGTCAAATTAAAATGTTTTATATATATTTTCACTTCAATCTACATTAGTTTTGCAACGAGTTGCATACCTCAGTCTTGCTATACTGATTTCTAACGACAAAGACTTTTAAACGAACACAATTAACGACTTACGAGTTTCTAGTTTTTAATTCTAATTAACCCAACAAAACGCAAAACTCTTTGAAGTTCCGTCTCCTGTCACATTCTTGGTGATCTGATAAAGAGTCGCGTGGACAGAGTCAACAAAATAAAGCTATTGAACTTTATTAGTTTGTTATGGCCTTTGGATTAGTTTGTGTTGTCTGGTTGAAACAATCGAGAAGCTAACAAATAAGAGCGGCCTGGCCATAAACCACTTGATTAATATATCATTTGTTGATCTGAGGGCGCGCCCTCGTTGACCAGATGAATATAAACAAACTTCGACTTTTTTGTTTATGTCACAATGCACTCTCAACGGACGGGGACGAATCTGCGTTCACGAGACTTTACTCGAATAAAAGTAATGTTCATGGAAAAACGTATAATACGATTTCAAAACAAAAATACAAATTCCAAGAGATCAGTAGACCGTGCGTGATACAAGCGTCAACTCAACGTTGTGCAAACTTCTGGCCTAGAGTAAACACAGTTAGAAAAAAAGATGTTGTAAAAAAAAGATGTTGCCAATGACCGTCCTATATTTTCGTTCAAGTATAAACCTTGTGTATGACGCTCAGTGTTATGCAAAATGTCCTGTTAATTTTAACAGATTATACTTGTTGCCTTACTCTTTCTTCCTCAACTATCAAGTTACCTTACACGCAACCTTCCCGACTTTAATAAAGCACAATTAAATTAGTTTTCCGGCTTGGTGTTCAGTAGAATGGTAGAATATAGAGTTCAATTCCATACCTATACCGAAATAAAACTAAATTTCAAAAGAAGATAAAGAATAAACTCTTGGCTATGTTAAAACGACTGAATTAATCGCGAGGCCTATAACTTGGTAGAATCTGTAAAACCATAAGTTACATGCATGTCTTATTAAAATAACCTTATTTGATGTTTCTACTTTCGATTTTCTTACTCAGTTTGTACCTTTCCCTTACTTTACGTGATGGTGTCTGTTTATATAATAGTTCCCTCGAGGAGAAAGACATGCAGCAATGCAATGATTGGTTTTACTTGCAATTCACCGGCTTTAGTTTTAACAGTTTGTAGGAAAGGCTTTGTGAAATGAATCTTTTCGACAACTATCTCAGTTATTGTATATAGCTCAAATTATAAAGTGTAGGAAGTAATTAAAACTCTCCGGCAGACGAATTCGTCTCCAGCGAGGATAGCGGGCTAAGATCTATATTGTCTTAGTTTTTAACAAGTTGTTGAGTTTACCGAGTGGAACGGAACCAAAATTAGAGAAAATGTTGCTTCGTGGTTTTATTCAGTGCTCATCCACTTTTTTAATGGCTGTAAATCAGTTAATGTAGTTGTTGAACTTTTTGTCAGTTCTTAAGGTTTTTCACTTGTCTTAAGTAAATAACGTAGACTCAAGTTGTTTAAAAGACCTGTTGACAACCAGCCCTCCGGACCACTAAACTGATTGCATTGATCGTTAGCGCTTTTAGAGCTGGCACAAACAAAGGGTCATGGATCGTCTATTTCCAAGAACCTATCGAGTTGAGATTTACTTCAGTCTATTCCTAGACTAAAAAGAACAGCTTTAGAAGGCCTCACTTAATAATTGGAACAACAATTAAAGTTGAGATTTACTTCTATATTCTTAGATTAGAAAGAACATCTTGACAAGCCCTGACTGCGCGATAATTGATACAAATATAAAAGTGCTTTTTACAACTAGTAATTCGGCTTCCCACAAATGTCTGATGGGTCAATTAAATCTCTTCTTTTTTCAAACTATCTTTTGTTGTGGGTCTTTTTTAGCCATGCAGTCCAAAAGAACCGTTCCGTTCATGCAAAGGCCTGCTGACTCAATTTCTTCACCTCGTTGGCTGTTTACACTTACAAAAAGATATACAATAATTGTACAGTTTTCTGAGTCAAAAGGTGTTTTAAACTCTCACTTTGTAGATCAAGTGAAACACCTTGTCAGGAATTACTAATTATTAATCAACAATGATTGGAAAAACCTTTTATTACACAATCCTCTTATGGTCTCCTTCATCAAGCTACTCAAAAGGCTTCTTTTTCTTTTGTTGACATGTTTTCTAAGTTGTCTTTTCCTTTTTAAGAGTAGCAGACTTGTCAACTAAAAAAAGAAGAGATCTAAAACTTAACTATTCCATATTCATCATTAAGAAACCGGCGTAAGGAAAATAGCATTTATTTTACATTGAGTTTTGCTTGTGGCCACTCTAAGTGTTAACATACTAATTGATGACACAAACGGGTGACTTGCAATCTAGAAACGAAGTTATCAGTACACATCTTAATATTGTGACTGTCAAAATGTTTTATATATTTTCACTTCAATCTACATTAGTTTTATAACGAGTTGCATACCTCAGTCTTGCTATACTGATTTCTAACAACAAAGACTTTTAAACGAACACAATTGAGCGAGTTACGAGTTTCTAGTTTTTAATTATGATTAACCCAATAAAACGCAAAACTCTTTGAAGTTTCGTCTCCTGTCACATTCTTGGTGATCTGAAAAAGAGTCGCGTGGACAGAGTCAATAAAATAAAGCTATTGAACTTTATTTGTTTGTTATGGCGTTTAGATTGTTCTGTCTGGTTGAAACAATCGAGAAGCTAACAAATAAGCGCGGTCTTAACCCTTAAACCACTTGATTAATATCATTTGTTGACCTGAGGGCGCGAACTTGTTGATCAGATGAATATAGACAAACGTCGACTTTTTTGTTTATGACGGGCACGAATCTGCTTTGCAGAGGCTTTACTCGAATAAACCCACGAGATCAGTAGACCGCGCGTGATACAAGCGTCAACTCAACGTTGTGCAAACTTCTGGCCTAGAGTAAACACAGTTGGAAAAAAAGATGTTGTAAAAAAAGATGTTGCCAATGACCGTCCTATATTTTCGTTCAAGTAAAAACCTTGTGTATGACGCTCAGTGTTAATGCAAAATGTCCTGTTAATTTTAACAGATTATACTTGTTGCCTTACTCTTTCTTCCTCAACTATTAAGTCAGTTAGCAAACACACAACCTTCCCGACTTTAATAAAGCACAATTAAATTAGTTTTCCGGCTTGGTGTTCAGTAGAATGGTAGAATATAGAGTTCAATTCCATACCTAACTCGGAATAAAACTAAATTTCAAAAGAAGATAAAGAATAAACTCTTGGCTATGTTAAAACGACTTATTTAATCGTGAAGCCTTTCACTTAGTAGAAATGTAAAACCATAAGTTACATGCATGTCTTTAATAACCTTATTTGACGTCTCTACTTTTGATTTTCTTACTCAGTTTGTACCTTTTCCGTACTTTACGTGATGTTGTCTGTTTATATAATAGTTCCCTCGAGGAGAAAGACATGCAGCATTGCAATGACTGGTTTTATTGCAATTCACCGGCTTTAGTTTTAACAGTTTGTAGGCAAAGCTTTGTGACATGAATCTTTTCGACAACTTTCCTATTGTAGATAGCTCAAACTATAAAGTGTAGGAAGTAATTAAAACTCTCCGGCAGACGAATTCGTCTCCGGCGAAGCCATAGTGGGTTAATATCTATATTGTCTTAGTTTTAAACAAGTTGTCGAGTTTACCGAGTGGAAAGAAACCAAAATTTGAGAAAATGTTGTTTCGTGGTTTTATTTAGTGCTCATCCGCTTTTTGAATGGCTTAATCAGTTGATGAAGTTGTTGAACTTTTTGTCAGTTCTTAAGGTTTTTCACCTCGCCTTAAGCAAATAACGTGGACTCAAGTTGTTTAAAAGACCTGTTGACAACCAGCCCTCTGGACCAATAAACTGATTGCATTGATCATTAACGCTTTTAGAGCTGGCACAAACAAAGGGTCATGGATCGTCTATTTCCAAGAACCTATCGAGTTGAGATTTACTTCTATTCCTAGACTAAAAAGAACAGCTTTAGAAGCCCTAACTTGATAATTGGAACAACTATAAAAGTTGAGATTTACTTCTTTATTTTTAAATTAGAAAGAACATGCATCTTGATAAGCCCTGACTGCGCGATAATTGATACAATTATAAAAGTGCTTTTTACAACTAGTAATTCGGTTTCCCACAAACGTCTGATGGGTCAAATAAATCTCTTCTTTTTTCAAACTATCTTTTGTTGTGGGTCTTTTTGAGCCATGAAGTTCAAAAGAACCGTTCCGTTATGCAAAGGCCTGCTGACTCAATTTCTTCATCTTGTTGGTTGTTTACACTTACAAAAAGATGAACTATTATTTTCTGAGTCAAAAGGTGTTTTAATCTCTCACTTTGTAGATCAAGTGAAACACCCTGTTAGGGAATTACTAACTATTAAATAATAATGATTGGCAAAACCTTTTGTTATACACTCAGTCTCTTGTGGCCTCCTTTTTCAAGCTACTCAAAAGGCCTTTTTTTCCTTTTGATGACATGGTTTTTAAGTTCTCTTTTCCTTTGTAGCAGATCTGTCAACTAAAAAAAAGGGAAGAGATCCAACGCTTTTCTAATCCATGTTCATAATGAAGAAACCAGCGTAAGGAAAATAGCATTTATTTTACATTGTGGTTTTGCTTGTGGGCACTCTAAGTGTGAACATACAAGAAAACTAGCGACACTTGTATATCTTGTGGTGTGACTGGAACACTAAACTTTCAGTTTCAGTGCATGCAATCTGGACAATATAAAAATTTCGACTTTTTTAGAACATCTGGCGTCAGTCTCAAAAATAGACGTTTTATAAAAATGGCACAGAGTGCCGCTATACTCTTCGCTCAATCATTTCAGATACAAACTGAAAGGTGACTTTTAAATTAAATTATAAAGTTGTACTTTTCAAAACCAATAATACTGACTCCTGTCCAGTTTTACCTGTACTCTACAAAATAAGAAAGATTGTTACCATAGAGTAAAAAATTCCGACGCCCAGACGGCTGATAGTCCTTGGACGGTTATTAAACACATTCTCTTGAATATTACACAACTAAATTATTAATTAGAGAAACTGTTGACTAAACGCAAAAGTGATGAAACATTGCAATGAATCGCTGAAATTTTATTTCTTATTAGTCTAGAGGCATGCAGTGACCCGCCATGCACTGGCTGCGCTTAATGAATCCTGCTATCAGCGCTGACCTGAACTTAGAAACCTCAGCACGCCTTAATTAGCACGGCGCCGTGTTTGGAACCGAACCATAGTGCCATAGTCGGCCAATAACACCGTCGACAAGCTGACATTAGCTCGGGCTAGTCGAGGTTTGTTTCAGACGCCGTTCTTAACTCGTGCCAGAGTCAAATTATAGCTTAGCGTCGGCTGCGTTTGAAATGGGCCTAAACGGCTGTAAAACAGTCTTGTAGCCTGCCAACAAGACAAAGCTAAACTTGAAGTTTTGATTGTCGTTTTCGACACAAAGAGGCCAATAAACTTTATTTGTACGGTCCGACCATTTTCCCTCGGACTTTCCTAAGGTGAACCATGCATCTTCTTTTTGTTTTTTAAAAGTAATTTTTTTTTATGAAAATTTTACTCAATTAATCTTCAACTCACCAAGTCCGTTGTCATAGGTAACGGAAGGGGCAAGGCCAGGGGAACGATCGAAGACGAAGCCTATTTTTTCCTATTCCCATCGCGGCTTCTAGAACGCCGAGCCGTTGAAGATTAATTTTTGTTTGTTGAGAAAGAAAGGAATTAAGTTGCTGAAATTCATTCTTTTTTTACTCGTCGTTTCACCGTGTTTTGTAAGGCTGGTTTACTGTTATTTCTCTTCGCCTTATTCTTACGAACGGTTAATTCGGAATATTCAAAGTTTCTTAGTTTTTTGAAGCACATGCATGTAAAAGTAACGGATATTTCTTGTAGATTTCACGTCAATGTATACGTAATTTTAAAAAGAACGAAGGTCAGGTGACTCAGTGCATGGTGCATTTTCGTTTCGTCGTTGCCGCTAGATGGGACCTTTTAACATCGACGACGACGGCAGTTATAAAGCACGCGTTTAAGGTTCACCCTTTCACTTGTATGGCTGTACTACTTATGGTTTAGTTTCTCTTTTGTCTGAGTTAGTACGCTTTATGAGCAGAAAAAGGTTCAAGTTTCCGTCTGTTGATTGTTCCAGTAGTCGTGAGCTCTCCAAAACTTAGATTTTTGCCTTGTTAAATTATGCAGGTGGCCAGCACGGTTCACATTCAATGCGGTGCAGTCTTATCCAGTTTATTCACTCAGTCAGTTTTGTTCTCTGCCGTTGACGTTGCAACTGACGCGGCCTCCCGGCCTCTAGTCTCTGAAAACGTTGAGGGCGAGCGACGCAAAAAGACATTTTGAAGATATGTATTCTGCTTACTACCTGTTTATCACTATACTTTTATTACCCAGGAATAAAACTCGATATCTGCACTGAGTGGTCTTGTTGGTTTCACCATAAAAGTGAATGCTGTTCTGATAACAGCTTGAAATCACTTGAATCTGTTAAACGTTGAACTAATTTTATGTGACTGCATGGATAAATGCTAATAAACTTTCCCTAAATGTATAGCCGGAGAAAACTAATTTTTGAATCTTCCACCCCTACCCGATAACCGAATAATCAATTTTTTAAGTTTAGAACGAAAAGATTAATGTATTTAATTTCCCCATATCTTTCCTACGGTCTTTCTGCGTGGGGCCATCTTTAATGAATTTTGCAAAATCAGCGAACATGCATTCTATCCCGCTTTTCCTTTCTTCCAACTGATCGTGCCTCTAAGTATGCTGCATTTCAAACTCACTTCTATTCTGATGTTTGATGTTTATAACGAATCATCACCGTCTAACATTTCCGACCTCTGTACTTCCACTCAAGAAATTTATCAGTACAACACTCGTTCCTCTGCTTCTGGTAGTTTCATACCTATATTAAGTACACACGACTGAACCATCGAAAGAGTTCATTGTTCTGTATAGGCGCTAAAGTCTGGAAGAGCATCCCTGAAAATCTGAAACACTTTTCTGAACTTGGTAGATTTAAGAAAAAATTAAACAAACTTTTATTTCAAATTTTACAAAAGCAGAACAGTTATATAGACACAGGAACGTTAATTAAAGAAATGAAAAAAATCTCGGTATAACCTTATATTTGATTTAGCATGGGCTTGAGATCTCGTTAGTTATAACTTAAACATTTTAGGCTTTCTCCTTTTTTCTGTTATTTTCTCAATTCGTGTTATATACTAATATACAGTTGTATGTAAATGTAAACACGTCCATGAACTACCTGCCTCGATTAGCTTCGCTTACGCAGGTAGTCTCCCCTGTAATATTGTTCTGTAATTTTTCAAATATTTGCTGTCGTTGTTAAAAAAGGCTGTTTATGGTATATTCGATCATGTTATTAGTAAAACAAAACTAAGTTCAGTTGTTTTGTCTGTCTCTTGGCTTAGAAACTGAATCGGTTCGATTTGCTTACTTGATAACAAAAACCCGTGTGTAAGACCGTTGGACTTAACTGGTGACTGAGTATAACAGCGCTGAGAGAGCATCCTTACAGCATAAACAAAAGTAGATATTAAGTCAAGTCAAGAAAGATTTTTGCTCCTCAGAATTCAGCGCTGGAATGCTCTCAGTTTATTGTACTATACATATTCAAGGAGATATTTCTAAAACAGATAAAGAACGGCACGTTGATCGGTAATTCAGAGGGAACCATGGGGCTCAGAATTTATGCACTCAATTTGGTGATTTCTTTCTGTAATTCCTGAAAATTATACGGTCATACAAACCAAAAATATGTAAATATTGTTTAAAATGAAAAACAGACGTCCACGAGGGCAGAGAATAGTCTGATTTTCTTTAAGGCTGAATAGAATTTTACTGAATCCTCAATCTAGGAAATTACTAAATAAGGTTTAGTAAGAAATTATTTTGTCTCTGTTATGATTTAATTGAGAAGATATCTGATCTTGTCCTTCATTGAACAACAATGAACGCAAGATGAGATTTTACAGTTCGCCGTGAAGTTCTTTTATCGGTCGTGATCTACTCAGTCGTACAATAATGGAAACTTTCGAAACAAACATCGCGAGTTTGTTCAGTCATAAATTCAAGTATCAAAGACTCATGACTAGTTCTGACTAGGTAGCCTATGTGTAACGTTTGTACTGTCGCAATTTGTAATACCTGTCGCAATTTGTGAGGCGGTTGTTGCAATTTATGATAGCGCACCTGTCGCAATTTATAAAAACGTGAGCTGTCGCAATTTATAATAGTCCGTTGTTGCAATTTATAATAACTTTTTCAAAGTAAATAATTGGGCATGTTAAAAATTTTTCTGATCTACGTTATAAGTTTAAGCCCATAATTTTTTTAATGTGAGATATATGAGTTTCATGGCGTTAAAACAGGCCAAAAGAACACATTTGACACATATGTAACTGAGCGCTTTCAGCTGCCAATGTTGAGTACTAGTTGTTTTTTTTTGTGACACCGAAACGCTTTCGAGCATTAGTTGATCTTCAGGTTATTTCCCTTTACTAGCCTGAAGATTAACGAACGTTTTGATCTTTTAATAACTCTTAAACCTGGCGAGTTGAGAATGTCCAAGCAATATATGACATAAATAACTTATGGTTTAATTATCGAAAATAATATTTTTGCCCAAATACTTTTTTTTAATTTTACTTTTAGTTTAGCTTATAGTTCTCTGTCTGTTTCAGTTCAGGAAGAATTCCAACATTTGAAGTTTGTGGTTGTTTTGGTAAAGTCGAAACTTTTCTTTAATGTATCTAACCACAAGAAATTCAAACTTTTAGCACTCAGTTCACACTCAAATAGAATTTGTGTATACGTCACAGAGCCAGTTAAAAATAATTCGTAAAAACAGTCTTCGATAAAATAAAATGCAAAACTAGAAATCCTTATTCACCTGCTTTTGTTTCTGCTTGTATAATCTTTTGAAAAATATCTGGCTTTTGCAACCTTCCGGGAAAAACGAAATCGCCCTGCATTATGCTGCATGTAGGCATATTGTACATTTGAAAATGTTCAATCATCTAAGCTTCCAAAATGCCTCAGAAACACCGCCCGTGAACATGCCTAATATTGTTTTGAAAAGGTTATTACAAATTGCGACATCAGTAAGCTATTACAAATCGCGACAGCTCTCATTATGACAAACTGCGACAAGGTGCTATTACAAATTGCGACAAGCGCTATTATAAATTGCGACAGGTATTACAAATTGCGACAGGGTGCTATTACAAATTGCGACAGTATAACGTTAACGATAAACGGCTTCTAAAAACTGACCCACAAAAAAGTTTATACAGCTTCCAAAAATTAGTGGGTTGAATTTGTTGTATGTTGACCAAATTAATGGTTAAAATATAGCATGTAGTAACACTTTGTTTTGTAACCACAATATCGGGAATAAGTTTTTCCGGCTCAGTACCGGGCGGGCGAATTGCTTAGTGTGTGCCCTCTCGCCGCATGAAGAATTTCATTCTGACTGATCAAACAAGTTGCAAAATGAGGCCACAAACACTTCCACCTTTCTTCAACAGGAACAGTATTTTGCGGTCCCGACGTCTATATTCCGTCACACTGTTGCTTTAAAGATGGTAATCGTCACAGTTCTAAATATAGCTGATATGATAATTGAAACAAACAAAGACAGCTAGTAAACGTGATATCGGGCCTTCCCCCAAGAATTGATGAATTTTTAACGATTTTACATGCGTCAGTGTTCAGTCACAAGATTTACTCGATGTGACACTCGTATAATACAAGCTTTCAGCTTTCAATCGATTTTTAAATCCGGCAAGTATTCACAAGAGGAAGCTACAACAGTTCTAAAAAGGTCTTTGAAAAGTTTGACTAAAGTGGTAATAATTTAGACTTTTGGTTTGGAAAAGAAACCGAGTCTTGGTTCACCTGAGGCTGAGACCAAACGATAGTGACAAAGAAGAAAACAGTTCCGTTGTAGACAGAGAAATGACGAATACCTCCATTTATAGCGGTAAGTGCCAAGAACTCAAATACTCTGGTTTATTTCAGTACACTTTCCGTCAGTATTTTATCTTAACTGAAGTGAACTTAAAAATTAGTACCATTCGCAAGGAGTTTTCTATTCTATGCGTGCTGTAGCGTTTTAAAAAATACCGTAGTGTCTCATCGGCGCTGAAGTTTTGAGTGATTGTTTAGTCGACCGATCGGTCAAGTTGCTTGTCGTAGGAAGATATAAAACTAGTTGTTTCCACGAACTTCAAAATCTGCTAGAAAACACGTATAAGTCTACATCGACCGAGTCAATTCACTTACTCGCTCTTAAAAGCTAGATAACTGTAATCATATAATCACGTTATCACCCGGTTTACTTGTAGAATCGTAAGGCATAGAGGGTTGTTATAAAGTGTTGAAAATAATGTCGACGACCCAAATGAAGGTTGGTAAAATGTTGAAAGTTCTGTTCGTGGTTAAAATGTTATTTCTTTCTTATTAAGCATGTTAAATGCCTTTAATTTTGTTTAAAAAAGGGCAAACATGCAGCAAATACGAGCGTTATCGTATAACGCATAACCAGCACACTGATTCGAAAATCAAAGTACTGCCGGGAAATAAAAACCGTCGCCGTCAGCCAAAAAAATTGTGTTTGTTTACCACCAAAAATCATCTAACATTGTGTGACACCAACTTGTCGAGAGCTCACAAAATGAGTTTCTGCGAAAAAGACATATGAGAAATTATTTTTATCGTGGGTGAATAGATCATAAATGAAACGTTAGCAAAACTTTAAAAAACTCAGAAGCAACTTGTATCTGGCCTGGAAAAACTTTGTCGGCTTTTATTGGCGAATATATTGAAGATGGATGAATGTTGTAAATAAAGCATTTTGTAGTTAAGCACTTTATTTATAAATACGTATACATGCAACACTCACTTGTATTCAAAATTTATAATCTAATCACTAAATCTATAAAGAGTGTATCGAGCTTTAAATCGTTTTTGCATGTATAAGTGCATAATAAATAGAATAAGTAACGGACTTAAGACGAAACAAACTATTCGAATCGGCAGTGTGTTTTCGCTCCAATCAATACACATATGCATTTTTTCGAGGAAGCAGGGAACTATACATGCAACGAAGTCTAGAACTACGTATATACATACGGCACCTTTTTCACCTTCCAACACACTCACTAGTGTTGCCTAGTGTTGACTCGACTCCAATGAGTAAACGACGTCATGATCGAGCTTTATTCCGTGATTAACTGAGCTCTTATATAATACGAACCATTTAACACAATATTGAGTTATTTTCGCGCGAAAAGGGAATTCAACCAGACGCACAACCGGCGTGATATCAATATAGCATCGAGTATTTAATTAGCCGTCTTCTTTACATGGTAACGTCTTCCTCTTGAATAAGTCAGTTCGGAATTTCAGAAACACAAGCGTGCGTCGGGATAAAATGAAATATTCATATTAACTAACTCCTATCCCGCTTAATTGCGTTCCTTTGTTTAAGTTTCACGAGTTTTACATTTTATCTCGACTCGCACAAGTGCTTCTGAAAGGTCGAACTGAATTATTGTCCAAGCTTTGTTTAATTGCTTTCTAAAACATTAGTGACTTAAACTGTACGAAGACAGAGTGAATACAGTAGCTGCACGTTGGAATGTCCCGTCATTAGTCACTCACCTGCACGCCGTTGTACATAGAGAATTACAATGCCAAAAGCAGCTCAGTTTTGATATTTTTACAGCTATGAGAATGGCCTACAGAAAAATTTGTCAATTTTTATTTCCTTTCAGAAATACATGTACACTTTCATTTTTTTCCGTTCACAAAACGTAGCTCGGACTAAAGAGAAAGTAAACTATAGTCATACGTGATCGAAAAGGGCAAACAAGAAGGCTGTTTTTGTAAGCTGTTGTCGTCCTCGCATCTTTTAAGCTTAAAAGCTCCTAAAACGCAAGGGAAAGCTCGAACGAAATACAGTTGTTGTGTTCATTTAAATCCCAATGAATTATCAAATTATCGGAGATTGAAGAAGTTGCTCGGTCTTAAAAGGCGGTATAGTAACATTTGCTATCGATGGCCAGAGCTCAGGCACGCGCTTCATTTTTTTTTTTCAATCTTCCTCTCTAGGGTGGCCACGGAATATCTCCCTTGGCATGGAGGACGGAGCAATTCCCGACGAAAAAATCACTGCGTCATCGTGGACTACAGAAAATCCTCCTCATAGAGCCAGGATCTACTCGGATTTCCCTTACAGCGGAGGAGCCTGGTGCCCAAACCAAGCGGCAGGGTCGTACCTTCAAGTGGATCTGGGCGCCCTACACCATGTCAACGCGATAGCTACACAAGGGAATCCAAGCGAGCGGGGTGGATATGTGAGTGAGTTTACAGTACAACACTCTAGAGACGGCCAACACTGGTGCTGCTATGAAGAGGAGGGGCGAGAAAAGGTTAGTCCCTTGATCTATACATAGGAACTAAATTTAGGTGTTAAAACTACAGCCGAGAGGTCCTAGTGCAGAGAGGTGTCGGGCCGGGATGATAACGATTAAGATGATGATGACGATAAAAGAGAATAACATTACGATAATGATGATGACGGTGGCTAGGATGACAAATATGAAAATAAAGCTATAAAAGATAACGACAATGCTAACAAATATTTGATAATTAATGATAATGATGAAAATGACAATATGGTAAAAATTAATGATGATAATGATAGCATTATGGTGATAACCATGGTGGTAATGAAATTAGTAGTAACAGTATGATTATAATGATGATTATAAATGATGATAGTAACAACGTGATAATAAAAGATGATGACTATGATAGTTACACATTATGATAACAACAATGGTGATATCAATGACTAATTAATAAAATCATTATGGTGATGACGCTTATGATTGTGACGATAATGATGATTGTAATGATAACTCTTTGTCAAGTATCGATCAAGTAGTCAAAGTGTTTTTAGTTTTCGGTACTTAGGACAATTTGTCAGATAAAATAATTAGTTCCACATCTAACTAGCTTGATAATTCCTATATGAAAGTATACAGAATACGACGAAACAGCAACAGTTATTATAATTGAGACGGTATTAGTATTGAATAATCGATAATCTGTGGTTGCTGTTCTTTAAGTTGTTAATCTCGAACTACATCACAAAGCTAGTTAAAAAGCACTGTTTTGTTTTGTTTCCAAGGTTTTGAGAGGAAACACCAATAACAGAGACATCAAAATAAACGAGCTTACTAGAACAATCTTGACGAGATTCTTGAGAATCGTTCCTCAGAGCTGGAACTTGTGGCCGTGTATGAGGATTGAGATTTTCGGCAGACCCACTTGTGAAGGTGAATATAAGGTATCGGGCTTTCTGCGTGGCGCCGTGTGCACTCAGGCTCCTCTTTTGAACGGCTATGAGTCAAAACTCTGGAACTTTCCTGGTATGGAACTATTTCGAGTTCAATCAAGAACCTCCAAAATCTCAATGACCACAGAAAACCTTTTGTATTACATGGGTAAACTTAATCTCGAAGCTGTAAGGGGTTTGATTACGATGCTTGGCTTAAAAGTTCCCCTTTAACTACTAAAAATGTATATTCTCTGAAAGATTTTAGACTTTTGACTTTTGGTAAGATCTCTGCCTCTCAATCCTGAGGTCCCCGGTTCGATCCCAAGCCTAGATGAGGCGTAGTGGTAAGATCTCTTCCTTTAAATCCTGAGGTCCCCGGTTCGATCCCAAGCCTAGATAAGGCGTAGTGGTAAGATCTCTGCCTCTAAATCCTGAGGTCCCCGGCCTTCGATCCCAAGCCTAGATAAGGCGTAGTGGTAAGATCTCTTCCTTTAAATCCTGAGGTCCCCGGTTCGATCCCAAGCCTAGATAAGGCGTAGTGGT
>JAOBAT010086938.1:0-18289 GCA_026413305.1 Hydrozoanthus tunicans
ATCGACAGTTCAGTATATAACAAATGTCACGCTGCTTTAACTGTTACGTTAAAATAATGGCTCATGAACCAGGAACAAACTTTGAGCCTTAGACGAGGGGTAAATACTGAGGGGGACTTAAGAACGTCCGTACCAACTGTATTCTTGCATCCTCACTGCGCATGCACCTAATGACGCTACTCATTTTTTTACAAACTTAAAAAGAACATTGAGGCTGAAATTGCTCGAAAAATAAGAATAATATAAGAGCAATGTTTTACAAGAAAAATAAAACAAAAAGGAATTAATAACAAATATGGTTTAGGCACCCTGCAGGTCAGCTACCATACAGTACACCTTATAGATCTATGTCACTGTCTCGTCACACAACTATGTCACTGCAACGTACTCATTTATGTCACTGTCTCGTCACACATTTATGTCACTGCGACGTACTCATCCATGTCACTGTCTCGTCACATATTTTTGTCACTGCGACGTACTCATCTATGTCACTGTCTCGTCACACACTTATGTCACTGCGACGTACTCATCTATGTCACTGTCTCGTCACACATTTATGTCACTGCGACGTACTCATCTATGTCACTGTCTCGTCACACATTTATGTCACTACAACGTACTCATCTATGTCACTGTCTCGTCACACATCTATGTCACTGCAACGTACTCATCTATGTCACTGCTTCGTCACACATTTATGTCACTGCCACGTCAGTCACACATTTATGTCGCTGTCACGCCGTATGCATGCAACGTGTATCATCATTATTGCCACATACCGCAACTGTGATCCTTCCCAACACGGGTTCAGGGATCTTGCCGTACATTTCCAGTGAGCCACCTTTAGTAATAAGCAATAAAACACTACTGAGATCAGCTTGAACCTGAGTTTAAAGTTCAACGATAAAAGGCAAGTACAATCTAGAACTTAGTCTTTTGAAGAAAAAAAAAACGCTTTCAGTTTGCTAGTCAGATTAAGAAAACAAGCCTGGAATGCAAGTCGTTTTAGATAGTGCAAATGTCTAGCAAATCGAAAACGCTTAAAGAATTTTTTTAAAGAAAACAGCGGCGTCAAATGTTTAGAGGTGTTTAGTTCACAATGAGTGGTTGCAAGTTGGAAAGATGTCTAAACGCGTTTTCACACAAGAGACGCAAACGCAGTCGTAGAAACAACGCACACACGCCGCATCATGCGCTGGCGTTTGCTTACAAATTTCCGAGAGTTGGTGAAAGCGCGCTTCCGTTTGCATCTCCAGTGTGAACGCGCCTTAAATGGTTTCTTTAGTGGTGACTCTGAGTGCAAGACTCCTTCGCCTAAAACAAAAGTCTAAGAGCGTGTTATTGGAAATGTTATGGTGATCGAGTCCACTTAAGAAGCACAAGTAAAGTGAAAACAAACAACAGGGATGGTGCTTACCGTCCATAAACTCTGTACAGATCGATATTCTGCGACAAAACACAGCAGTAACAGTTAGTATTTCCAAAGCCAGTCCACACGAAGTTAGCTTTAACAGATCAACGAACAAAAACGAAGTTCTCTTATACCAAAGTATAGCTTTTGCTCTTGCTTTGATTCAGAAGTTTCATTTGTACTGCACTGGAAAACTAAACCTGCGTATCAGCTCAAAGGGAGAGGAGGGGAGCAGCTAGCCTAGCCTTATCCTTCTCACGGGATTACAAATCCCCACCCCTCCCCCCACCTTTGTTCTCCTCTCAGCTTGGTGGCCTGGAACCAATTTCGCCGATAGCACTGGAGACCAGAATGCTGCTTAATTCTCCAAACTAGGATTGATTCTCTTCACGTAATCAGTTTAGGAGAATTTTGCTTTTTATCTTGAACATTTACCTTTGTTTGATCAACTCCTATATTCTCGTTACAAAATGACTTATTTTACTCTTACTGTAAAAGGAGAAGTCAAATGCTGATAGAATGGCAGGTGTTAAAAGTCTTAACCACACCGGCTATGGACTTTATGGGTTATTATGGACAAACAAGGCATTATTATCATCCATCATGGACTTCTGTGGACTACTAAGGCAATATTATGAACTGATAAGGCATTATATAGATTGTTAAGGCTCTATTATTAACTAACAAGGCATTGTATAGACTATTAAGGGTCACTAAACACTGAAAACATTAAAAAATTCCCATGATTAGGAAAATGATAAAATATCCTGTAAAACTCTTGTAAAATAACGTTTGTAGGATTTTTGGACTTTCAAAGGGTTTTGCAGATACTGTAAATAACCTGTAAATTTAGTTTAGAAACCCTGTAAGAAAATAAAACTTTCAAAATACGGAAACTTTACAATCTTTCTAGTCTTACATGGACCATTATGGACTTTATAGACATTATTATGGCTTAATAAAGCACTATTCTTCCACTAAACTCTTAGTCACATGGATGTAAAGAGCGTTATCACGGCTAATAAATTACCTGTTTTCAACAAAAAATGCTCCATAAAACTCAATAATAAACGACGAGGAGCACTAGAAGGAAAAACCACAATATTAATAGTATTTTGAGAATGATAATCTATATTATGGTACTGGCGTATTTTCGTGCTGCAAGGAAAAAAGAAATTCTAAGCGTGTAAGAATCTGTAGCTGTTTTTCTACATTCTCTGATCATTCTCAATCTTAAACTATGCAATGCATTACGATACGAAGCAGTACAATACGATGCGGTACGATGCTGTACGATGCGATACGATAAGATGCGATACGATACGATACGATGCGATACGATGCGATACGATGCGATACGATGCGGTACGATACGATACGATACGATGCGATACAATGCGGTACGATACGATACAATGTGGTACGATACGATACGATGCGATACGATACGATGCGGTACGATACGATGCGATACGATACGATGCGATACGATACGATGCGGTACGATATGATACGATGCGATACGATACGATACGATGCGATACGATACGATGCGGTACGATACGATACCGGATGCTGTACGATACGATACGATGCGATACGATACGAAACAATACATGACAATACAATACAATTCAGTACAATACGTTACTGTAACAATATAAAGCTAAACACATATATACACACTGATATTCCGATCAAGAGTTGCCCTCAGTTGATAGTTAACAGGCCACGACAATGGGATCAACCCACTCTTTTTTTCTTTTAAGTGTCCCGATAAGAGAGCGAGAGACTGGGCCTACGGTTTAACGTCCTTATCCGAGAAGACGCAAGGATCTAACCGTTTGCAGATGTTAGAGCAAAGGCAGCACCTTCTCCTCAGATATTTTAAGTCCGGCACCGGGAATCGAACCCGGGCCTCCCACACAACAGACTGGCGCCTTACCAACTAGGCTAACCAGGCAGTGGTCTGTTTGATATGTGTTCAAGCAAAAGTGTATAGTACTTTTTTGTTCCTCTACAACAAAGCTAGTAACTACACTAATATTTACCTGAAACAATATTTCAAGTTCTTGAATAATTTGTTTCTGTATTTCTGGTGTGACATCCAGAGGAATGACCTGAAATATGATTTGTATTCTTGTAATGAGAATTGCAGCTGATAAGCAACTGCTTTATTCAACTCTGCAGGAAGGCTTAAAATAGACACAAGATGCATCCCACTTGAGTTCGTTTTGTCCTGTTCTTTCCTTCAAATAACGGTATTTCAAAATAACAAATTAAAATGTCTGGTAGGGTTTTACAAATGTATGACAAAAACAGGCCAACAAAAACAAAACAGCAACTCAAAGGAAAATAAAAATGTTCAGATCAAGGATTTGATAAACCAACCTTGACTGCTATAATCTTGTTTGTAGTCACATGCAATGCACTGCAAAAAACAGTTTGAAAACATTCTGTGAACTTACAATGCAGACTAGCAGTGTGTCATTGATTAAAGATCTCATCACCAAAACTGTTTAGTTAATGTTTGTTTCTGTCTACTTTGATGTCTACATATGCTCATATATAAATCTCTGATACGTGTAGAAAGAGAACGCTAAAAAATATAGTGTAAGAAACTGTTTCATTATTGTATGTATACTGTATTTATATAGTAACTACGTAAATATAGAAGTCAACGTATGTAGGTTGGTAATGTCTGTCTGTCTATCTGTCTGTCTGTATGAATGTTTGTGTAAGAAAGTGGAAAAAGAGCGACTTTCACTCTTTACAAGCCTCTTTCGTGGGTCCTCTCGTCAGAAGACTCAAAATCTTCTTGATAAGTATGTATGTATATGTGTACATACGTTTATTGTATGTGTTTGTAAGTATGAAACAACTTTATTACCGATACACAGTTCCGCCATTGCCGTGACCCAGAATCTCTAGATGCTGAAGTTGGTCTGAGGAAATCTGAAATCACAAGGAAGTAAAAGTTGCCTTCACAAGTTATTAAATTGATGGAATACAAATTATCTTCGTTCTCTCTACGACTTAAGTTGTCAATGAAGCAGAATGTAAGCAATGACGTCGGCTGAAACTCGCCTATCCAGGCTACGTTTGCACGTTGCTGGTTGAATTTTTAATCGGTCAAATATTTTCACATTTAGGCGTTTCTCTATAAGAACTATCTCAAATAGCCTGTGAGGTGTAAACAAAATATATTTTCGGGTAAAAAAAAAGATGGTTCCGTGTAAACGGTATGTACTAGGTGCAAATTTTCCACCACTTAAAAATTCAATCGATACCGTGTAAACATGTAGCCTCAGTTCGAAACTCTAGCTCCATTACTTAATACATGCCGAGCAGTTCACTCTGAGATTTCCAAAAACAAAAAAGCTAGTTTCTCCAATACAATTTTAACGTAATTAAGCTTTAACTCAGCATATGTTAAACCTCACTTACCTGTCCCTTTGCAAGGATGTTTCTGAAATCTTCTGCATCTTTTTTGATCACACTATGTGGCAGTGATTTACAACAATAGTTAGTGACCTGAATTTTATTCCAGTATAGAGAAGTATTTGATGAAGGATTGGATTGAGGACTGGATGGAAGGAAGGAAGGGTTGATGGATGGGGGTGGATGGAGGACTTGATGGAGGGGTCAGTGGAGGACTGGAGGGATAGATGGATGGAGGGAGGGAGGGATGGAGGGATCGATGGAGGGATCGATGGAGGACTGGATGGATAGATGGATGGAGGGAGGGATGGATGGAGGGAGAATTGGAAGGATGACTAGATGAAGGGATGTATGGATGGTTGGGGGAATGGATAGAGGACTGGATGGATGGACGGATGGATGGATGGATAAATGGATGGATGGATGGATGGATGGATTGATGGATGGATGGGAGGGTGGATGGAGGACTGGATGAATGGATGCATGGAGGGAGGGATGGACGGATAGATTGATGGAAGGCTAGATGGAGGGGTGGATCAATCAGATGACAAACAATTTGCGATTGCGGGAAAATCAACAACTCATGCTCTAGTCTATTTCTTGCACTTTAAACCTTGAAGGTTTGGACAACGGTGACATGTACACCCAAATTTTCTATACAGATTTCGGCAAAGGATTTGATCTAGTAGATCATCGAGCACTTTTACACGAACTTGAAATTTTGAATGCCCACAATGCTATCTCAAGGTGGATTAAGGCATTCCTTGTTGGTCGTTGACAGAGAGTGAAGATCGATGACTGGTCAGTTCTCAGACATATCACCAAGAGGCGGCATAAATTGGCCCCATTATCATTCGCAATCCTTGTAAACCGGTTATCCTGTGACTGGAACAATTATCTAAAGTATGTCGAACTGATTCCAAGGTACTCGCCTAGCTATCAACCTATTGCTGCCTCCGATAATAATCATTACGCCTCTGTTTGCAATAAGCGTTTCAACACCAAGAAATGCAAGGAATTCACTGAGGACCTTTAACAGACAAGTCGTCTTTTAGTCTACACCATTGTCTGATGAAGATTAGAAATTGTAACAGTTTAATCGCTGCACGCTCATTTAGTTACCAAAATCGTAAGACAATCAAATAAGAATTGTTTGTTATAATGAGGATCAAGTTAAGGGGGAATAAAGAAATAAATTTTTTCAACACTGTGTAGTTTCCTAACATTTGCTAGCTGGTAAAACTAACACGATAGAGTGCCAGTTAGTTTTCCTGATCACTTTCTGGTAACTTTTGGATCAGGTGACCTTAATATAAAAAAATATCCAATATGGTAACCGTACTTTAAAGAAAATTCATGAGGAACCCAAAAATTCTAAAGGGGAAATCTAAAGCATTTTCTTTCAAGAAAGGGATGAGATGTTTTTTTTTTGGAAATTTATGTTCTCTTCTAACCCTTCTAAAGCACCATTACCGGATCCTTATGTATCATTACATGCTTACCTTGGACAACTGTGAGCGGGCTGTGAAACAGTCGGTTCTGTCACTGTTGCTGCTTTGGTGTTAATCTAAAAAACAAATAAATTAGAATAATATAAACTAATACACATATTTTCCTTTTCAGCCGAGTGTCCATAACAACCTTTCCTAAACTTCACTGCAACCTGTACACTTTGTTGTATGTAGTACGTACTTGCCGCCTGGGGCACTTGAACCCAGGCCCTTTTGCCAGTTTGTGAGTCAACTGTAAAACGGAAACTATTGTCTATTCTATCCTACAAAAGTTCACAAATGAATGCTAAAGCCTCTTGCATCTAAAAACTGTTTGTGCATCGATGCATTATGAATCTAATTGATTCTATTCACGATGATATTATGCTACACTGGCAAGATTTTAACGATTATAGACAACCAGCTTACTATAGATGTTTTTTTTGGACTTTTGTTGATTTAAGTTCAACGTCTTTACTGGGTTAACCTGACTAAAAGAGGTCTTGTGTAGGTCAGAATTAAAACTTGTTGCTTGAAGATGTCAATCACCTAACAGCAGATGTGCCACTCTGACTTCTCATAGAAAGTATCTTTTCTAACCTTTGCAACAGCCAGTATGTGTGTTTAGCAACTTTCTGTCTGTCTATGCTGGTAGTCTGCCTGACATTCTATCACTTTAACTCCATGGTCCCCATCATTCTTAATTGTAATAATTAAATGTTCTCTCTGATGTGATTTTTCCTGCATTTGTGGTATAGTTACATCATGTTAATAGTATATTATTTGTCTCATTGTTTATGGTATAATTATAAAATTTCCTCAAATTTATAATATAATTATACTATTTTTCATACCCAACTAAGTCAGTGTTTAAATATGTAATGAATTTAATGGCAGATCTGATCTGTTTATTCAAAGCTACTTTCAGTGGGTCAGTCATGAAGCATAATGCTTGTGGGGCCTGGCTTGGGGTAACAAAATCAGCAGTGTTCAGGCATCAAACTGGTAACCTATAGCTGGCCAATGCTACCAAGAAATGAAGGCTGGTTACTACTATAGATTTTTGAAACTCTCAGCAAGATGGCTACATCAAGATGGTACCAGTGTGGAGCCTTTATAGCAACTGATTACTAAAAGTTAATGTTTCTAAGAAAGCAGTAAACAGTATGATTAGCAAATGAGGCCCATCCATTTCCTTTGACAAACATCAGGAAACAAATGCAATTATTTTTGCAGCTACAGACCCAGTCATAGTATGGATTTGTTAAACACTGAAAATATTTATGACTTCTAAAACCTGTGTAATTAGGCAACAGCAAAGGCAAAGTGGCGCATTTATATAGTGCCTTTCCCAAATGAATGCTCAAAGGCACTTTACAATGATCAGTTTAACCCCAGCGGACCGGAAGCATATATAGGCGCCTCAGGCAGCTGCTTCAAAGTGGTCCTATGCTGGTACTCATTTACCGACCCTGGAAGGATGGAAAGCTGAGTGGCCTTTAGTGGGAAAGGAGATCGCCCAAATATTCAACCCTCGACCAGGCCGGGGATCAAACCGGGGACCTCAGGATTGGGAGGCAGAGATCTTACCACTGCGCGAACCCCTCCACTTATAGGCTACCGATTTTTTGCCTCTGGTGGGCAGCTGGGTACTTTAAACAAAAGGTTAGGTTAATTTCAAGCCCTGAGTGTAACACACATATACATGTTGATGATCTATCTAGATTGAAAAAGCAAATAGGGTGAAACTGAGGCCTCAGGGGTCAGAAGACACTAATCATGTTCATACAGCACCCTAAGAATAATTTGAGCCTGAGTGTTAGAAACCATAAGCTATGGTTTGTTGTGAGTTGTTTTTTTTTTTATAAAGCAAAATAGTGTGTCTACTTACAGTCAACCCACATACATTCCTCTTCCTTGGAGTCTTGCAAGCTATGTAGAAAATATGATCAAAGAAACATAACCGACAACTTCTATGTGTTTAACAGCTGCTAAACTAAAGAATAACTAGAGAAAAAAGCACTCTTTGAATAATATTTACTTTTCAATTTTAAATCTACATTCTCTCTTGGCAAACTAAACACAGATGTAGCTCTTGGTACAACTCATGAAACTCCAGACAGAAATTTTGAAAAACAAAATTTGTGACAAGACACACATACATGTAGTTGGTTCTTAGCTTATAACTGCCTAATTGTAACTAAAAATCAAGTAAATAAACATCTGTTTTAAGTAAGTTTTTAAGACACCTCTTATAACTAAAATTGGAACACTTTTTCAAACTAATGGTGACTTTTAAACTCTGTCATGCCAAAATTAATGCACTACTACTTTGAAAAATGGAACATCTGGTATATTCTACAAACTTTGCTGTTCAACCAGTATCAAAACTAGTTATACAATTCTAAAGTTTTAAACAAATAAACAAATCCTTAATTCTCACTGTTTAGCATATAGTGCAACCAACTGGATGTCTACTTTACCTCTTGGAAAAATAGACAGAGGTTCCAAACCATTTCTGCCTTGTTTCACTTTTTGAGAATGCAGCCAGAAATACTACATAGAGAAGAAAAAATATATAGAGAATAGAAAGGTTTAAGATGTTAAATGTTAAAATGTTTTTTTTAAAGTTTAAAACTAATTATTTTAACAATTATGTCATATTAATGGTTGACATTTTATGATAAAAATGTCTTGGTATTAAAACTTAAAATACTGTTAAATTTATACTACAGTTAAATTTATAACATTCTAAGCCTTTTTATTTCAGGCATTTTAATTTCTATAGCAAACTCATGTCAAGTATAAGAAGAAAAGAAAAGTCTCGACTAGAACAAATGATAATTATTATTAATTGCTAACTAATGTACAACACCACTTGTATCCAGTGTACTTTTCAACTTAAAAAACAACATTTACTATAATTATAAGTGAAGTTGTATTCAAATCTCCATCTTTTTCCTTTTGTTTGAAAAACTTTCGGAAATAAAACTTACCCCATTTATCATTGCTTTCAGTTCATCATCACTTCGAACAGTAATTCTGTCTCCATCTTCATCTTCATCTGTGAATATTATCATGATTTAAAGATCTAACACAGTGATCAATGCATCATATTTATAGGGTAAAACTTTTTTAGTTCTTATAAATGAGCTGAAAAATTTCTGTAGAGTCAGGCAATAGGACACTATCTTTAAGAAGAAAACAGCCATTTACAAATGCAACAATGTCTTTGCAGTGACATAAGCAATCATTTGTTACAAAAACAAAGACACCTGGGACCAAAGTCCCAAAACACACGTATTACCCAAAAATTGGATCTTCTTTATTATCTTGCCAAGGTTTTGTGTATGAATGGTCAAAGATTGATGAGAATGAAGAATCCCTCATATTTAAAACACAAAAATGCTGAACAGAAAAACTGATCCCTAAACACAGACCTTGTAACAAATAACTTTCTCCCTCTTAGAACTATAATCTTGAAAGCACATTTTACCAACAAACAGCAATCATTTTTTGTTTGTATTTAAAACCTTGATTATTATAATTATTATCATTATTATAATTGTTATTATTATCATTACTATTATTATTATTATTATTATTATTATTACTATTAATGTTATTATTGTTATTATTATTATTGTTAGTATTATTATTATTATTATTATTATTATTATTATCATTATGCATGTATGCGCTACCACGCTAGACTGGCAGAGCTAATAGCCCTGAACAAGGGGGAGCAGTATTCGAAGACCATTTCCTGGATAAGGGCCAAAGTTGTACTGCGCTTTTACGATCAGCCCTCATCTGCCTACAAGGCTCTAGAATTCTCCAAAGAACCTGCAGCAACGTTAGAGACATGGACCTTGATATTGAAACTGCCGAGGGAGTCATTGACTAAATATTTTTATTTTCATTTTTATTGAAATTCATATATATTTTAAACTTTCCTAAATAGATTTCTTTTTATGAATAAAACGATGTAGTAAACTTAGACTTTTTGGATAGTTTTCATGTTCTTGTAATCCCTTTTTTAGCTTGAATGTACTTTTTATTATTATTATTATCATCATTATTATTATTATTATTATTATTATTATTATTATTATTATCATCATTATTATTAAGTACCAGCCAAACAAAGTCAAGCATTGCCATTGAGAAATGTGGCAGCTAATTTTCTTTCTTTTCTTTTTACCATGATAACTACTTTTGGGTAGTTTGAGAACCTAACAGGACATATCAATCTAGTGATACAAAGGTCTTAGTAACTGTTTGCAGATGTTAGAGCAAAGACAGCACCTTTTCCTTACAGTTAGTGAAGGTCCAGCACCAGAAATCAAACCTGGAAACAAGCACTGTGCACACTGCGTACACTTAACAAAATGAAATAAATTTTCAAAGAGCAGCCAAAGAGGTATGTTGAGATGAGCTGGCTACAAGTTATCTCATATCCAATAAGTGCTTGTAAATGGAGGAATTGTTTTAAGTACCGAATTTCTAGAGCTTTCCTAACCTACTGATCAACACTTGAAAATGGCAGCTCAAATATATTCAGAACCATTTTTAATTATAGCTTTGCAAAACTACATACTTTAGTCAGCTTCAATATGTAATATGGTCAATTTGGGTATAATTGATATAAAAATCAGAGTCGATAATTGAGATTATAATAAGTGAACAAATCAGAATACCAGGTTGAAAATTTAACAATACTCAATATTTCAAGATAAGTTCAACTTACAGTCAAAAGCTGTAGCAGTAGCTTGAGGGACAACTTGTGATATTGCCTCCTAAGAAAGAACACAACATAATTACTGAAAAATCAGTGTGTTAAACTTAACATAAATTGGTCTTCTAGGCAAATTCTACATATATTATGCCTTAGGTGATAACTTTCAATTGTTAGCTCTTCTTTGATGTACAGCAAAAAAAACCATTTACCAAAGCATATTACTGAAACTGTAAAATGTGGAGCTTTTATTATAAAAAATTTTATTATAAAATTTTTAGCACATGCAAAATTTGTTTGAGCAACCTTTGATTATGACTCCATTATCCACTCTGCTCCAGTTAACCAGAAGTCAGTCCAATAAATTCCCGGTTCTTTATGGAAAGCTATTGAACCAATTTTCGGCCCATCAGTGTACAGGATTTGGTAAATGGTTTGGAAGTTTGACTTTCAATGTAATAAAACAAATTACTTTTTGTGCTATCGTTCCTGTAACACTCAAGAAAATGATCGATAAAGTTCTGTCCCCAATAACCTTGGTTTGTTTTTGATTTGAATTAAATTGGTTACTATATCAATAACAGTATAAAAAGGAAAACTAACAAACAATTTTTTGACCGATTTTCCTGTAATATTCAGTCTATCATTATCATCATCATCATCTTCATCATCATCATCATCATTCTTTAATTCGTAAAAACCAGGGGGCATCATACCAACTGATGATCTGATGTACAGGAATAAAAAAGCAAAACTAACTTAACCAAAATTATTGTTTAATACTTTTTTTTTTCTAGTGTTTTTTGAGGGGATCTGATCCCTGATCCAACCCAATGATCTGATCCGACGATCTGATCTGTGATCCTGTCAAGATTTTGTCAACGTACACTTCAGCTGTCGTGCAGTACAAAGGCGACTGACCGGCTGCAAGTGTGTCAGTGCAATGCATTTTATTTTACATTCAACACGTAAAAGGTGATATTTTGACTTGTTTATCTCTCAGGGAATCAACATTCCAGAAAGCTCTACATTATTCGACCGTATGAAATGTTTAGTCAATTGAGTCAAAAATATTTTTAGAAATTCTTAGGCCAAGCTGCCAAATACCTGCTTCTAAGTCTAAGAAACGCCTCGAAAGTTCAAGAAACTGGAAATAATTATCGGTGACGCTCTTCCTTTGAAGAGGCACAATTATTGTTTGACACAAAAATGTTCGTATCATATAAATCTGAATGTGACAAGGTAAATAAGCTAAGCTAAATAAACTTACCAATACATCCCTGAAGGTGATGGAAGAATGAACGGTCCAATCGATTACATCGCCGCTGTCAGGAATAATGCGTAGAACAAACGAAGACAGATATGACATAGGGCGTCTACTAAACTATGGCGTCTTGTACTCCTACACCATAATCAATAATTTCATTGTCCTCATCCTGTGGCCAAGCGGTTATAGCCAAATGGGAGAACTAGCGAACCTTAAAGAAGGGCAGTGTTTTCCTGAGTGGAAGTTTACTCCAGACACTTGGTATATGCACGAATACTTCGCGTCCACGGTTCTATAGCACGGGAGGCCCAGATTCAGTTTGGGGTGAATCGATTATATCACAAACGGTGACGTAATAATAATAATAAAAACTGTTCTTGGTACGCATTATGCATTGCCTCAATGTGTTTACAATAATTTACAGTTGCCTGTGGTATTGAAGGTCTTAGATAGTCCGCTTTATACGGCTCACATTTATATGAGTTAAGAGTTGCCCTCAGTTAGTAGTAGAGACAGACCACGACACCGGGATCACACTACTCTTTGTCGACAAGTGTTGTGGGTTCTTTTAAGTTCCTCGATAGGAGACCGAGAGACTGGGCCTACGGTTTAACGTCCTTATCCGAGAAGACGCGAAGGTCTAACTGTTTGCAGATGTTAGAGCAAAGGCAGCACCTTCTCCTCAGTTATTTTAAGACCCTGACTGAAAGTCCGGCACCAGGAATCGAACGCTTACCAACTAGGCTAACCAGGCGGCGGTTACATACAGTACAAACGCGTACGCACCTTTTCCTGCGAGGGGAAGAGGAGTCCATAAAGTATGATATCTATACATATCTGATATAACACGTAAATCGCATTTCATATAAAGGTATTAGTTAGCAGTAAGAAAAACACGGGTTCAGGCAACTGAGAAAATCTCGAATCAGACTAACTGCTAGAACAAAAAAAATAGCGTTTTCAAAACGCAGATATTCGTTTATAAATAAGCCCCGGACCTTCGAGTCTTTTCCCTCGAGAAAAATTTGGTGAAAAGGCATTTTTTTGTCAGCAGGTGGCCAGCACGGTGCACTCCGACGCGCAGCTGTTGTTTCATAAAAGTTTTCTGACGCCATTGTCGGCGTTAGCGCTCTCTTTGCTGAAGGTTCCTATAACTATAGACCTTAAGCACCAGGCGTCCGTATAAGCCGGGGGGAGGATTACTCCCTATATTGGGATGGTAGGTATGACCGTCGTATTTTTAGGGGTAAAAAATGCCAGACCGTTATTTTTTTTAGGGAGGGGGGGAGTTTAAAAAAATCCTGTGTTTAACCAAGAGTCTAGTATTTTTTAGGGTTCAAAAACGTGAAGCTATTGGACTGCTTGCAGTCCCGTGTTTTAGCAAACGTGCGTACTGAAAAAGAATTTTTAAACACTGAAAATCCTTCGGTGAACATCCAATTACACGCGCGTCGTTTGTTAACTGAATATCACGTTCGGCGCATGCAACACGAGGGGACATTACGCCGACCAGCTAGCTACCCAGGGAAGGCTTTTCAGATATCAATTGGTGTTCTTTAGTGTAATTTTAATACCGAGAGGTATTTTATAGGGTGGAAAGTTTTTGTCCCTTGGTATTTTTTAGGGTGTTTTGGGGACTTTTCCGACGGTTATCCCTACCCTTCTGACTCCGAAGTGCCTCCCCGGGGTGTTACCACGAAGGCCAACCAAAATATGATAACGGTAGCTGACACGTAGTTGCACACATCAAGCGGCCGTGGTGATCGTCATGGGGGGTGAAAAGCGTCTTGCCGCCTCTGTGACGATTACCGCGGCTGCATGACGTGTGCAAGTACGTCTCAACTATTGATACTTGATTTGCGGTTGGCCTACGTTGAGACACGGACGTGCTTTAAGGCGGGAGTACACCAAACTTTTGTTGGATAGTGAGGAAGTTGAAAAATATATTTTAATAAGATCTAGAATATTGAGTAAAATCAGCAAACCGTTCCTCCTGGCAAGAGACTGGTAATGAAAATACCAATCTACAAAAAAAATATATACAACTCAGTGGCACATCCAAAAAATATTCCAGCTGATTCCCCTTCGTACCATCTGTGTTAAATATAAAACGATAGGGTTTTGTTGATTCAAAACCATGGACGCAGACATCGTAAGAAATATGAGGAAAAGTGGCCACAAAGCGCGTTTTGGATTTACTTCCGCCTTTTAAGGTGTAACATTGACTACAGACGAAAACGAACGTCAAAGGCAAAAGACCACGTCGAACAACATTAAAGTTCGTGATTGCTAATAAATGAAAAGGGAAAGGTTTCGTTGTTACAAGTAGTTATGAAATTGGTGCAGGAAGCGCGAGGGCATACAAAAAGTGTCAATCTGAAATGAAATGACTTAAGCCTGCTTCCCATATAAACGTAAACCCTCGCAAACAGTTTGTGGAGGAACGTTTGCAAGACAACGCAAATCGTTTGTGTTAATGCGAATAAACTTTACCATTTGTGCCAGACAAGATGCGACGATCGCAAATAATCGCTGATCGGTCGCAAACGCTTTGCGATGACATTCCCATATCACCTGTTTGCCGTTGTCACGTCCCAAACAATCGCAGACCTACCGTAAAGATAGAAAATTTTCTATTTTTACGGCATGTTTGCGATCGTCTAATCTTGTCTGGAACAAATGGTAAAATATATTCCCATTAACACTAACGATTCGCGTTGGCTCGCAAACATCCGCAAACTGCTTGCGAGTGTTTGCGACGATTTACGTCTACTGTGTATATGGGAAACAGGCTTTAGCCATAACCGCCTTTCTCACGAACAGCAACGATTTTACCTATTCTTTTGTGTACATTCAAATATTCCCGGAAAGCCTATTTGAATGTAGACAAAAGAGTACAAAAATCGCTGCAATTCATGAAAAAGGTTTTTGCATTTCAGATGACGCAGTTTTATTTACCGTATTTATTCGAACTAGCACCCTCTCTCAAATTAGCGCCCGTCTCTTTAACCCCCCTCCTTCCCCTCCCCCAAAAAAGACCAAAAATTAAATAATTGCCCCTCCCCCCTCGAATAAGCGCTCCACTAAAAAATTCTTATAACCGCTGTGAAATGGAACCGAATTGGTAACTAGACTATACTGTTGTTGGCCACTGTTGGTTTAAACTGAAATGTTTCGTTAGACAAAACTGTACATATCAAACAGTAATTGCTAGACTGTATTGTGTGTATACTTGAATTAAGACTTTCATGTTTTCGTTTCGAACTTGTTTAAAAATATATTGTTGTGCAGTCGTTGACATTTGATAACGCTGTGTATTTAAGCGATTTAAGAAAATGTACAAACTAAACCGCAGTTCTTTATGAAATTTAAATAAGTCGTCACTTTAAGCGATTTCGACTTTTCGGGTGCTTCCGTAGTCTTCCTTAGCAAAAAGGGTATTAACCATTCCATTGATTATCCGTCTGAAACTCCATTCTCAGAATTTTTCATCATTTTTTTTGGCCTTAAAATGTAAAGCACCTTGTCCCTATACCCATTCCAGTAAGAGTACTGTGTGCAAAATCTTCTCTCGGCCAGTCTTGAGCGTCAAACTCGCTCTCTTCAGCTGATCGTTTATGCAATTAAAGACGTGTGGCGTGCACCTCCCGGCCCATAAATTAAAATACTTTCCCATCTCACATCCCGGACGGCTATCTCCATCAAACCACAGACAAAGTAACAAGTTTGCACGAGACACATCATCTCATTTAAATACTTCTTTTGGCAATACGTCTCTTGCTATCAGCAATCTCATAATTTCGTTTGTTCCTACAACAACAACAAAATGTTTACTTAAGCAATGTTCAAAACTCTTCTATAATGATTGACAACTAAATAAGTTAAACATCACGGTGCTATTTTCTCCTTGTTTCTATAACATTAAATGAGGCACGTTTTTTCACAAATGTACTAATGCTAGTATAATGTTTCTAACGTAGAAAACTTGCAAGTTAAGAGGACTAACCATCACGGAAACACTTAGTCGTGAGAAAAGTCGTCAAGCGCGCTTCTCTAGGTTTTTCTGGTACGTTGTTGTGGTAGTAACAGGACTTGGTACAAATAAACATAGGCCTCAATAAACCCTACCTTCTATAGATCAATTGTTCTCTATTTATCCCTCGCGTGTTGCTGGACAGGATAGTCCTTAGGTACCAGTCAACCCGTGTACCTACCTTCTAGTATCTGGTGTACTCTAGCATCCCTCATGTGTTGCTGGACAGGACAGTCATTAGGTACCAGTACACCCGTGTACCTACCTTCTAGTACCTGGTGTACTCTAGCATTCCTCAAGTATTGCTGGACAGGACAGTCATTAGGTACCAGTACACCCGTGGACGTACCTTCTAGTATCTGGTGTACTCTAGCATTCCTCAAGTATTGCTGGACAGGACAGTCATTAGGTACCAATACACCCGTGAACATACCTTCTAGTATCTGGTGTACTCAAGCATCCCTCCTGTGTTGCTGGACAGAGCACTCATTATGAACCAATACACCCGTGGACGTACCTTCTAGTATCTGGTGTACTCTAGCATTCCTCAAGTATTGCTGGACAGGATAGTTATTCGGTACCAGTACACCCGTGTACCTACCTTATAGTATCTGGTGTACTCTACCATTCCTCAAGTATTGCTGGACAGGGCAGTCTTTATGAACCAGTACGCCCATGTGCCTACCTTCTAGTATCTGGTGTACTCTACCATCCCTCAAGTATTGTTGGACAGGATAGTCCATTAGGTACCAGTACACCCGTGTACCTACCTTCTAGTATCTGGTGTACTCTAGCATCCCTCAAGTATTGTTGGACAGGATAGTCCTTCAGGTATCCATATCCTCCATGAAGTTGTAGAGCGTCGTTGCATATCTTCAAAATCAATCAGAATGGTGATTTGAGAAAGATAAAGTTTGGCTATCATATTTGTCAGTCTTGCTTGCTCTTCCTAACGTTTAGGAAAATCTTATGGGTCAGTACTTGACAATTAAGTTTGTGGAAGAAAAATATTTTCAGCGTTAAACAAAACTGACCTTAAAACAGTTATCCGTGGCAAACAACTTGGCCATTGATGCAAGTGAGACGGCGTTAGCAGCATCTTTATCCAACGCTTTCGCAGCTTCTCTCACAATAAGACGTGACGTCACTAATGACGTAGCCATTTCTGCCAACTTGAATTGAGTGTACTGCAGGAAAGTAAGTTTTTAGTGAGTAATGAGTTCTTTTTAAAAGAAAAAAACCATGTATCCGAAGATGGAAGGTTGTTTGTTTTCATGAAGCTATTTATCTGCGTGCTCTACCAGTGTTTATTGCGTGCCAGGCTTAAACTGACGTCATGGCAGCCATGAACAAATGATTTTTGATATTTTTTTTGTTTAGGATACAAACATGGCCACTTCGTCTTTTGCATCTGTTTGAAACCAAAGTACGACAGAATCCTGATATTGCTGCCGAGAGGGCAAGATTACATTACAATGACCGCGGGCATTATCAACCTTTTGTTCTTCTTTGCCGCTTTAACAAAATTCGCTCATTCTTCTTAAATTTTAAATAAATTCGAAAATATATAAAATAAATACTTTATTAACCTCGCTTGCCCTAGCTTTACTGGAAAACCTCAGGCCTCATTCTTGTGGTACGAAACTCGTTGCGCTCGGTCCGTAGGCCAAGCCCTCCAGTCTGAGATCTCCCAGCAAGGACCACGCTATCAGCTGGTAAGTGTTACATACGAAGCAGCTCAGAGCCTAACCTTGCAATTCTTTGTTACACAGCTTACATTATTACTCAACTTATATTTCGCACTTAATCTGACTATGTTAGCCTAGTTCGTAAGGCGCCAGTCTTTCGTGCGGGAGGCCCGGGTTCGATTCCCGGTGCCGGACCTTCACTCAGGGTCTTAAAACAA
>JAOBAT010086949.1:0-18288 GCA_026413305.1 Hydrozoanthus tunicans
ATTCATTTATATCTGTACCTTCATTTTTCCAAAAATCTTAACCATTCTTTTATATCTGTACCTTCATTTTTCCAAAAATCTTAACCATTCTTTTATATCTGTACCTTCATTTTTCCAAAAAATCTTAACCATTCATTTATATCTGTACCTTCATTTTTCCAAAAATCTTAACCATTCTTTTATATCTGTACCTTCATTTTTCCAAAAGTCTTAACCATTCATTTATATCTGTATCTTCATTTTTCCAAAAACCAAGAACCAACCAAAAATATTAAGCAAAGAAGGCTGTTATGATAAAAGGGGTTTAAAAGGAGAATTTTCACCTAACAGCTTTATAAATTTTAGGTTCTTATACGCAGGTTTTTTACTTGTATAAACATTAATACCCAATACTATTATAGTATCACTTGCCTGTAGCATGGAGTAGAGTCGGATGGAAGTGTCAGTTCCACAGGAGAGGAACAAGTTTCTATGGTAAGGAGAGCAGTCCAGAGAGAAAACAGGGCCATAGTGAGGAGAAAAAGCGAATGTAACTGGAGACCTCAAAGGCACCGAGCAGGTTACGTCTGTTGAATGATAACCAAAAATAATAATTCCTTAGTAAAGTGCGAAAAGCATATTTCTTGAGCTCTATGGACAATGCCAAGGGGTAGGTCTCGATGTGATTGTAGTGTTAATTTATTTAAACTCTTTGACACCATCTCACCCTAAATGAAGAAATTTTGAACAGGCTCTAGTGAAAGCTGATGATGATGGAGTCGAAAAGTATGAATAAGCAAGAGGAGTAGGCTGGGGCACAAATCATGGATAACAAGCAGTCATATAGGGGTCAAATAAGATTATTTAAATAGAGCAGTCGATCTAGAGGAAAAAAGGGGAAAGTTACGTACCCAGCCACAAACAGAGAGACTAACCGCAGTGAAAATACGCTGGATAAGAAACAATACACCATTCCCTGCTTCCTTTCCTCAGCAGTTTTTCAAATATTTTAATCAAAAACACTTTTTTATGTGCACCTTATAACCTTTTGGGGTCCACATTTTCAAACTTCTTCCTAGCCATAGCTACCTTAAACCCTATTCCTCTGTTGACTTACTTGCATCTTGTGCCCCTCCTCCCCCCCCCCCCCAAGTACATTGAGCACTTGGAGATTACCTGCCGCAGCTGAAGAACAATGCCCCTGCTCCCCTCCCCTCCAACTCAGTCTAACTTAAGTCGTTCCCATAAGGTTCTTCTGTTAACTTACTTGCTGCTGGCGGACCTCCCGAGTTCATTGAGCACTTGAAGAGACCCCCAGCTTCTGAACCAATCACAAACTGAGTTTTGTCTTCATAGGAGAATGAGGCAGACATTACTGGTGGAAAAGATGTAATGAACACAATTTTAAAACATGGCTTTGTGAAAACCTGATTATTGTAAGCTCCTTTAGAAGCTAATTTTGCAATCCAGGGGCGGTTGTTAGAAAGCCGGTTAACTTTAAACCAGGGTTAACTCTTATCAAAGCCTATTGGTTGTCACGGTAGTTAACCCTGGATTAGGGCTAATCGTCAAGTTTAATAGGACAATTCATAATACAGCTTTTTTTGTGTTTTTCGAAAAAATAACAGATGGAAGTTACAAACAATGGGACGTAGTTATGTGAATTAATCAAATAGAAATAAGATAAAATAAAAACAACTAAAAAGTAATTAGGTTATTCCTTTTATTTCGTCACATTTGTTAATACCGAATGGTTCAACTTTTTTTCCTTTTTGAATAAGGTGTGCTTCATGAGCTTTCCTCACTACTACTAACACTGTGTTTATAAGTCCACACTGATTTTGTGCTTTCACAGCCTGTGCTTCAACAAGATGATAGCTTGAATTAAGCAACTGCTTCGGGTGAAATAAATTTAACAAGGAAAAACTGAAACTTGAAAAGATACTATGTTTTCCTCTTACGAGAAAACTGGAATCTTATAATAAGTGATTGTTGACAATTTAAAATTCACCTTCCCTCCAATGACTGTATCAATTGGAGACACTGAGCATAAGATCTTGATCCACTTAGACTTAATGAGCGTGTATGTATGTATATAATTCTAGTATCATTAGTAGAAGGAAGTTATCATGGGTTGGGCACACCCTAAGGAAGCCCAAGGATAACATCACAAAACGGGCACTGCGGTGCATGGAACCCATCAGGAAAGTGAAGCTGGGAGAAGCCGAAACATACTTAGAGAAGGGGAATGGAAGCTGAGATGGCGGCGAAGAGTTACAACTTCAGTAGACTGGAAAAGATGGCCCCAAATTGTGTCAGATGAAAGCACATTGTTGATGGCCTATGGTCCACCCCAGAGTGATGGTGATGACAAGTATTTGTATAATATATATTTATATAATGTTGCGCTAATTAATGTTGGTAGTTTACCTCCCATTTCTGTATCTCCCCTGGCTTTACTGAGTCTCATACTACGAGGAATGCTCTCTGTCTGCAAAATGAACCCACTGACCAGCTTCAGGTTGTGAAAGCCTGGAACCAAGTGCCAGAACAGCATCCTCCCATCTCCACTTGTACTAAGGATCTTAAAATATGGTTCCTTCATTAGAGAAACACCAGTTCTAAGGTGGGCGCCGGTAATTATAGGGCCCTAAGCACTACTCTTTGCCCTAACATCTGCAAACGGTTAGACCTTCGCGTCTTCTCGGATAAGGACGTTAAACCATAGGCCCAGTCTCTCGGTCTCCTATCGAGGGACTTAAAAGAGCCCACAACACTTGTCGACAAAGAGTAGGGTGATCCCGGTGTTGTGGTCTGTCTCTTCTACTAATTGAGGGCAACTCTTAGGAAAATAGTTGTGAGCTGTGTAGAGCGGACTGTCTAAGACCCTCAATACCAGAGTCAACAGTAAACTATTGTTAAGTGCTTTGAGCATGTACCTATGGAAAGGCGCTATATAAATGCTAATTATTATTTATTTATTATATAACTCAAGGGTATTTTTTCAAATTCCCTGAAGCTAGCATCCATATTCTTTTCCCTCAAGTTCTCAACCAGAGGGAGGGTGAGGCGTCACTAACACATAATTAACTTCTCTCACCTGGTATTTGCTTCCTTTGGAAGCTGGGTCTGCTATCCACATCACCTGCACAGTGTAAATTTGACAGGTTGTTAAATTATCAAGTGTTCATGATCAGTTGTTTGAACTATATTTTAAAATGTACTGTTACAGTATGAACAAACATGTATGCATTTTCTCAACCAGTACCAATAATTACTAAGGAAAGCCATTGTATAACATTCACTGAGGTACTCATCGAACCACTTAGGGGTAAAAATACAAGAATTTAGTACTGCTTAAAGTGATGAAGATTGAATTTTGACATTTGCATACAGTGTGGTACCTTTAAGAGCTTCCACACAGAGGTATAAATCACGTATCCGCAGTTCATGTGGGAAATGAAAAACAACCGGTTGGTGTGGAAAGTGTTCGATATCTAGCTACCTGAGCTACCCACAGAATGGTACAGCTCTAAGGAGCTCCACTGAAATTTTCCATTGAAGAGCATCCACATGCCAAAACATTATTATGGGATTCCCCCCTCCCCCCACCCCACTCCATCCTGGGCATTAAATAAAATTTATCATTATCATGGTGCATTCGTCACTGAGCTACCATCACTGTCAGTAGTAGCTACCATCACCACAAATTTAAAACCATTATCACTATAATTATGAACAATATCTAAACTACTGCAATCTTCCATTTTAAAATCAATGATATTTAAATATTGATTTTGTCAATATCATAATTATCATTATTGTTATCATTCAGATTTTCATATGCATCAAATTACTATATAAAATTGTCGTTATAATGATTATTGTTATCACTATTGACTAATCACTTTCATTTATAATTCAAGTTTTAACTGTTGTGTATGATCACAAAAACAAACCTTTGTCACTGGTTCTCTGTGAGAGTCATCGCCTAATCCAGAACTTGCCAATAGTGTCTCGTCTTCTCTACCAGTATCCCAGACAAGAACCTCCCCTGGTTCCAACATGAGTTACAAGTGCATCAGTGGACTTTTTTCGGACAACTCTTAAAGGGAATTAGCTCAAATGTTTTTTCAGAAGGATATATATCTAGTGGTTCAAAACCTATAAACTGCATGAGGTCAATTTGACACAGGTTAAAGGGGCAACTCTTTCACTTGTGATCACATTAACAGTGCGTAAAAGAGGAAATTGCTAATGGATTGAACCTTGTTTTTGAAATTAACAATTTGCTATTTTTGACTACCTTGTTCAGGGCATATTTCAACAAAAGGCAACTGCCAGAGCACTTTAGTAGTGTCTGTTTCTTCAATCAATAAACAAGTTCAGATAAGGAAAGGCCAATTAAGACAGCAAGAAGTAAAGAATTTTGCGCCTTGGATTCTGTTGTTCACCTAGGCCTGTAACACTCTAGATCTGCATGCAAGACAAATTAGTTTCTTTACTCTTAATTCAAAAGCTCAATGTTCAGAAACTTTTCACTTTGATCACTATATATAGCTTCAAGATTATTTTGTTGTTATACCAGCAAACTTCAACATTGCATCTCTTGGCTTAGCTAATGCTCATGATCCATTTTGCTTAAGCTGCTCAGACTTCTGAACTTCTTAATCGTGAGTTATTTGGTAAATCTCCAGTCCACAGATCAGTAAAAATAAAACATAACCTCAATAGCTGCCCCTAATTCTTGACAACTTCTGCTCATTACCATGTGTTCACTTCATTAAAGTTGTTATGGCAATCTTGGTGTCTGAGCCAATTCACATTTGCTTTGTCACAAATTTACTGCAATGCCTAAAGTCAACCCTGGCAGTAATTAGTGGCCTTGAAGTAAGGTCTTTGACATTAAGTGAATATTTTTTAACCTTATAACAGTTGCTTTTTCAAGTAATGTTGTTTCATTTATAAGAGGTTTATGGCAACAGCTAATTAAGCTAAGCTAATATTATTAATAGTGTACACGAACAAAACATAAAACAACTGACAGAAACGTTTTACCTACCCGTCCACACAAATACATGCTTTTTATACCAAAAATATGTAATACTATGTGTTCTCACCATTAAAATTGCCTCCAGCAATCACTGCGGGTAGCTTGGGATGAAAGGCTATGCACATCAAGCAACTCTGAAAGATGAAGTCAATAAAAAGATAAAATAATTTTCCTGTGAATGTTTTCAGGGTTCGTTCACTTTTCTCAAAGCAAAATTTAAGGACTTTTTTAGGTCGCGTTTTTGTGAAGTTGCACATATTACAAAAAATTGAAATTTAAAACTTGTAACAACAAAATTCACTCTTGCAGTTGTGCTTGTTTTCATTGTCTGATTTGTCAATTTTGAGCAAGTGCAAGCACTTTAGATGAGGTAAACAAACAAAATGTTGACCAACTTCTTCCAAAGAGAAAGCAGGCAGCAGTGAAAAATGCAGAATATTCTTCAAAACATTTGAGTTGAGGTTATTATACATTTGGCAGAATTGCTTCTTTGCTGCTACTTTAGCTTCTGCTATAATTTATTCATTTTCTGAGGTATCGATATCCCACATGCAGATAGGAAAACCTTTTCCAAATCTTGGATAAAAAGTAATTTTTCATGTCTAATTGGTTCTTTTATTTCTAAGCAACAGGTCAGAAAATTTTGTAGTTTTCACATAGCCCCACCACATTGTTAATTTGTTTTGATTTGCTTTGGCACATACTTAATTTTCTGACTCAGTTTGGGAGAACCAACTACTGGCATTTGCTTTGTGCTTGGTTGTGTGACAAATTGTGGTCGAGGTGGTAATACATGCAACAACACAAATTTTTGTTGCAAAAAGTAGAGGCTATCATTGAGTCTACTTTTTTCTGCAACATTATTGATATCAGCTAGACAACCTGCAACAGTGAATTTTGTTGCACTACAAGCTTCTCTAGATCTAGTATGTGGTAATGAGCTGAGTACAACTTCAATTTTATAGAGTAAAAGATTTCTCACACTCAAAGTTAATGGTCGCAAGGGGTGGGGGGAAGCAATCCCCTTATTGGTATAACAGACCTGTTCATATTTTTAAGAGGTCAATTCAACCAAATTTGGTATTTTTTAGAGCTTTTCTGAGAAAAATCAACAAAAGGCTAATAGATATAGTTTAGAAAATCTGTAGTTTTTTGGCTACAAAAACAAAGCGATCATATTTTTTATGCAGTTTTCTCAGATGGCTTATTCAAAATCTATGCTATGAAGTATTGTTAGTGCCCAGTGCAAGTACCTGACAGCCTGTACACAGCTAGATTATAATTATTACAGTATAGATAATTAATAACAATTTTTACTTTTTTACTGAGAGGTGATTGGTTTTGACATGCAACTAATAATATAAATAAATTAAAATTAATTGATACCAGCACTCTGAGAGCTGAAAGAACTACTGACATTAAATAAAGATACCTCTACCCCTCTACATGAGCCTTCGACCCTGATAAACTTCCACATTTATAAATGGTAAACAGAAAAAGAAATCAACATAAGTAATACTCACAGACAGGTCAATGCTAACATCAGCCCTGTTGCTGTTAAGGGTTTGTCTATCAATATTCCATGTACAAAGAGAAGACTGGTAGCAAAAAATTAAACAACAATAATTATATAAATTTTTATATTATTTGATTAAAAAGATCTAATGTACCAGATTTAATGTGGATCTGTGAGTGACTGTTGCAACACAGAAATTAAAAGAACTTTTTTTTGCTTGTTCACCAACAGGCAGATTTCAATATGAGGTATAAATCATTGTTTAATTAAATTGCTTCATCATTAACACAAACCAAACTTCCATTTGAGAAAAAAGAATCCAAAATTCAATACAGTTATGTCACAAAGTGAATAACCATTGAAAGTTTTGGCTCAATATAGACAGAATATTTTGAGAGAAATGAGGCTAATTTCCAAAGTTTTTAGGTAATTACAAAGATTATTTGGCTGGGTACGTGGCAAGATTTGCCTCATGATCAAATCCATACAATTACTGAGCGTACATTTTGGAGTTTTAAAAGGCTCATTCTCTGAAAGTGTACTTAATAACTAAAAAAAAAGTGACACTTAATCGGTTTTTCAACTTATTTTGTTTGAACATGGAAGTTAGAATAATGCTTTTACTGTGTTTAGAAGTAAACAATGAAATCCAACTATACAAAAGATAGCATTAATGAGCAATGTTAGTCAGATCTTGTTGTATGTTACCTTGTGAGTGCACCAATCTTCATGGTCGTATCTTCCATGTTTGTTTCAAAGTTAAGGTAAAAACAAGTTCAAAAGATACCACTTTGAGCTCAAAACCTATGAAAATCCTATGAAACATTCTTTTCTAAATAATTCATGGGAAAATCACACATTTTTCATGGTAAAATTCATGGTATCTTTAATGAGGTTTGTTTTAATAATGAAAAACAAATGAAAAATCTCATGAGAATTAACCCTGTGAAAATTTCCATATTAATGGCAGCATGAAATCCCTCAATCATGTTGAATAAGGGCCATGAAATTCCCCATTAAATTTGGTTTCCCAGTTCTGAAAAACCCATGAAACAAAAATTATTCATGGGGTTCTATTTCAAGAACTTTTAATTCATGGATTGGAAAAAACCATGACCCATGAATATCCTGTGAATTATTGCATTTATTTATTAGACCCCAATGTTTGTGATAGTGTGGTGAAAAGAGGCTGCATAATTTGTTGTGTTCTGCAATCCCTGGCAATTAGGCCAATAAAGTTCAACTTTATGTAAATCAACATGACTATTATACCAGAAATATACTAAAAGGATATGAAGAAGCAATTACAGACCCTGTGCAATTCCATGATAGACCTGTGACATGAAGCTATAGAAAATTGAAAAAAAGAAAATTTTAGAACATTAAGCATAGACGTTGGATGAAAGTTGCTAGACTTAATTGTGTCTTTCTTTAAAACACCACACTTTTCATATTGTGATACTCACTGAGACTTTTTCTAGTTTTCATGATTGTAGTAATGATCAAAACTCAAGCCATCAAAATGTGCATTTTGTAAAGCTTTGACCTGATAGTATACTTTTTAGCCTATAATGTCAGTATCATAACTTGTGTGAGGAAAAAACTACTTCCATTACTACACAAACCTCTCCAGCTAGTTCAGCATGAGACAAGGTGTGCAAGCATGACACTGCAGTGGTCCTTTCTTCCCAGTTTACATCATAACCTGTGAATTTTCAATGCATTGTACAAGTAACAATAAATTATTATAATATATTTAGTAGATGACTTCTTAAGTTGATAGTAAAAGTTTCTTTTCCAAAGTTCTGTTACCTAGCTAGGCCATGCCAGCTACTAGAGTAACCATTTTATTGTAAAAGTGCCTATGGACGTTGTAGCCCACTATAGTAGCAGAGCTATAAATTATATGCTAGATTATATTCTATTAGACTTACAAGTAGACATTTATAGTTACTGTAATATTCTAATGATTGAGATTAAACAGCATCAAACACTAGAGTACATTCACTGCCAGTTAGAACTACATATCACAACAGAAGGCAGTGCAAGAAAGTACCCTCCGAACCTTACAGTTTGTCAGTTTTTAAGCAAGTTGAGCAAAGATCTTTCAAAGATTAATAATTAATCAAGCAAAGAAC
The DNA here is from genome assembly GCA_026413305.1 of Hydrozoanthus tunicans. Lineage (NCBI taxonomy): Eukaryota > Metazoa > Cnidaria > Anthozoa > Zoantharia > Hydrozoanthidae > Hydrozoanthus > Hydrozoanthus tunicans. The sequence goes on from JAOBAT010086949.1 coordinate 8,687, forward strand.
ATGACTACTGATCATCAAGAGGCTGTTGTGTACATGTTGTGACCACTTGGATCTAATCTGTGGCCAATCACAATCGGCAGCTCTAAAAATCTAGTAGGGTGTCCCTCTCATTTTGGAACACTTGCAAGCTAAGCTAAGACACCTAAGGTACTGGGCTTTTGTTTGATGTTTAAATACGTTAACCCTCTCAGCCCTAAGGCACTTGTCAACTTCTAAATTCTCCTTACAGTAAACAAAAGAAAACAAGCTGGTTAGTGCTGAGAATATGAAATTTGATCATCCACCAAAAACTCTGGAAGATGAATTAAGAAATTCTCCTAAACTTCTCATAGGAATACTATGGACTTAAGTTGGGAGAATTTACAAACTCATCTTTGGGCACTCTTAGGGGTTAAAGGGTTAAAATATGTCATGTACAGGTTGATCAAAAAAAAATTAATAATAAATTTAGGTAGCACATGAATCTACTGACTAGTTTCACTTTCAAAACTACATGTAGTTATATAACTTTTTTTTTAATGCTCCGATCCATACTAACATGAATGCCTTTAATAGACATTTAGTTTAAATTGTTAAGGGGGCCTACAAATAAAGGGGTTTGGGCGACAGGGTTTTAAATTGAGACGACAGACAACTGTCAAAGTGCCTACAAGTGACAGAAATTATCTGGAAAAGTGCAACAATTTACAATAGTGACAAAGGGTATTAAAACATCTAGGATTTTTTGTCCAAGCTTAAAATTTTTGAACACGCTAATGAGACGAAGTGATGTATTTGTTCATCATGTTTACTTGATTGTTTTTGACAACAATTCATAAACTGAAGCTGTAAAAAAACTAGTAAAGCAAATTAAATAAAATAAATTTAAATTATGACGGCAACATTTTGTTTGACAGACAAAAATGCAACAGCAACATTTTAGAAAAAGATGTGACAAAAAGACCAAAAAGTATGGGACAACAAATTTCTGAGCACCCCTTTAATTTGTAGGCCCTAATTAAAAAGGCCAGTAGGTAATTGAGGAGCCCAGACTGACTATATATATATATATATATATATATACTAACCATCAAAAGCATGACTTCTGGTGTTTGCTTCAAGTTGCCTGCTGATATCAGGGTAAACTCGCAGCATGAAGTTGATTAGGTTCTGATAGAGTGATTCAAAGATTAATTAAAATGTGATTTTATTAGCATTTTCATTTCTAATTATACTAGCAAACCAATAACATGTATAATAAAAATGTAATGTAAATTTCTTCAATGCAGAACAAATTGTCAAATTGATTGTAGGGCAAAAGTTGTTAATTTCATTTAACGAAATTAATTTTCGGTCGAAATATTGTCTTTCAGATTAGCATAGAACACCTTACAGTACCCCAAACCCTTGAGCTTTCCAGGGGCAACAATTTGACTTTTCTGGGGGGTAGGGGGGCAGGGGTTGGGTGATTTGTATTGACATGATTTTTCTCAGGGGTCTAGCTAGTGTGGGAAGACTTTTTTCTAGTGGGGATTTGTATAGTGAAGAAATGTTTTTTACGAGGGATGTGTGACCATTCTTCCCCCCACAAAGTCATAGTATAAGTGATAGCTTTGTCATATAATTTAACTTGGGGCATTACACCCTAGCTTGAGAGATTATTGGGCCCTTTGATCAACTAATGGGTCTTACAACTATTGATAGACAGTATATATGGGTCTTAGCAATAGTAGAATTTAAAATTTTCAAATTATCATCATCTTTAACATAAACCTGTGATGTCTCTTGTTCGATGATGACTTGGTGAACTTCTTCCTCCACAAATGTCTGTACCTAATTGACAAACATTTTTTGATAAGTGGCATTTACTCTTGACTATTAATCAATTAATAAAAATTTATACATTACAAAAGGTATATAAAGCAGGTTTGTAGTTGAGAGAGAAATGGTATTTAAGGGAAAAAAATTACGAGGTACGAGGCCCAGGGTTCCTCTAGAAATGAATGGTGTTAAAATGACAAAATTCATACCCCAGCATCTTGCAAGTGAACTGTCTGCACATCAGCTTCATAGGTTATAATCTCACTTGTCTGGGCAGAACTATCCTTTAGTGACCTATGGGACAAACATGAATTACTGCTAACTGGCTAATAAAAGTAAAATACTATAATTTGTAAATTATGCATATATTATATATGGTCAAGTGGCAGCCAGAGGTTGAGTTACAGTGGTTTTACAAAATTTTGGGGAGTTTGACATAATTAACAAACTTTATTTAAGGTGCCAATTACATTGGCTTGAAATAAAAAAAATACCAAAATAATTTTGTAATGACAACTCCCCCAAGGGGCTTTTCAGTGTCATAAGTTAAAATAAAGAGCAAACACTACAATATAATTAGGAATCCCAACTAGTTGGAGGCAGACCAGTGGGCTTTTTACAATTAGCATGGTGGATTTGACTCTGGGATCCTGTCAGTGGTCAGAATGGGATTTGAACCCAGGATAACTGAATGCAAATCCAGCACTTAAACACTGAGCCTGCTGCCTGCAATGGATTATTCTCTGTTTCCAGTAGCATTAAGTTAATGCCTAACTTGATATTATGTATGTACTTGTAATTCAACACATGCCACTCAAAACAATGCTATTCAGTTATTTCTAAGCTCGTGCCAAGCTCAACCATCCTTAAAATCCCACAACAAACACCCAGTTGACCTTGCTAAGCTCAGTTATAATAATTAGTTAGGGCGACGAATATCTGTTTCGTAGGTTAGGGGTTCAAATCCAACCAAGGTAAGAGATTTTTTCTCTTTCCTTTGTGTGGGTTTATGGGGTTCTTTGTTGATGCTGTAGATCAGCGAAACTTGGATTACTCCCCATTTCTAGCGGCATTTAAGGCCTCACTTGAATTTGTATGTTGTGGCCGCTGCACAGTTTTAACCAGGTTTAGAACGACTGCACACAAGGTTGAACCCTTCTTTTATAACCATGTGAATTAGTCCATGGTTAGTCCTTGCATAGAAACATTGTTAGTTCTTGCATAAAAACATGGTTAGTCCTTACATAAAAACTGCTCAGCAAACAATTCTGATATAGTCCAAAAGGTAAAGTGAAATAAACTCCAACCTCTTAAGCAGCCACCTATTAAGTGGCCACCCTCCACTAAGCAGCCACTTAAAAAAGTGCCTCTATTAAGCGGCCAATCTCTACCAAGCGGCTACTCTTCAAAGCCTAAGGGTGGCTGCTTATCAAAGGTTTGACAGAAAGACTTGATGGTTAACAAATTTAACCATTTAACTTAAATTATTTTAAATTTAAAAAATTTAACTTAACAACCACCTTTGACTTCTTGAACAAAGATGGAGATATTTAGCATTGACAAAACTGAAGGTAATTTATGGGTATCTTTACTGAACCATGAAGCTGCCCATTGAAAGACCATCACTATTTTGTTGGCACAGAGGTGTCAGCCCAAAAGCTTTTAAGTCAAAGACCTATATCCAAGGTTTTAAGGCAGCCAATTTGTTTTAATTTTAAAGCCTTGAATCATTGGTCTTGAAAAAATGATAGTAGCTATGACAACACGAAATCATGATATATAATAAAAATGACTACAATAAATGTTGCTATAAGAAATTTAAATGAAGTACTAGCTATAAAACTATACGTTTCACAAAGAGTTTAAAGAGGTCAACTGATATAATCTTTCTGAATAGTTTTTTGGAGATAATATCGTATGTCTGTTTACATCAAAAGCTTAACCTGAAGGAATAAAACGGATACGTTCTCCATTGATAAACGTTTTAATATGTAGTATACGGTGTCACCATAAATTCACCCCTCATATAAATACGTACAGGGCCCATGGGTATATATAATATATAGTTCAACTAGTACTTCAAAGGTTTGTGGACAATTTTGTTTCAAATGCTTTTGTTCTTCCATTAAAGTATGACAACGAAATTCGCACTCAAATTTATCTGGAATACGAATCTTGATACGGGCAGCTTTTAAAAACGTTGGCAAGTTCTGAGCCGAGAATGATCGAGACGAAGACAGCCATCACATTGTTGCTTACCTTTCTGTTTTCCAAGAAGACGGGAAGTGTACGCCTTCCTGTGCCTCATCTTGAAACATTATAAATCACAAGAAATTGTACACAGTTATGAATGTTAAATAGAAAGAAAACTTGTAAAGACCTTGTTCACATGTTGACAAGTAAGATATTTTTTCAAAATGGCGGCAAGATGAGTACCAAATATGGCAACAGTTGGTGTCAAGCCAGTTTCTATAGTAACCAGTAGCAACAGCGCGCCTTCTTGACACTGAAAGATTCAAAATGGCGACGGCAAGTAAAACAACGTCAAGTTTCCACAATATGCCGTATCGAAACGGTACATTTGTTGGAAATCACGGGGCTAATTCTTCGGGGGAAATAACTCCAGACTTACATCTTAAAATGTCGAAAAAAATCGCCCAACTTACGAAGGTAATTTACGCGTTAAACACGAAGAATGATGAACATGAAGCAAGTCTTGATGGGCTTAAATATGTTCACGAAGAAGAAATGCAACAACTCATTGCAGAAACAAAAGAGAAAATCGAATATTTTAAATCTCGGCTTGGAGATCTAGGAGAACAGAAAAAGAAAGTACAACTATTAGAGACCCATGTTCACGAAGAACAACTTCGTAGGGAAGAAGCGATAACAGAATTCGAACTGTTCAAGAGGTCAAGCGAAGAGAGAGAAGCCGCACTGCGCTCAGAATGCTCTAACAAAATTCTTTCAATGTCTAAGGAATTGCTAACTGCTAAACGCCAGTTTGATGATCGCTTAAAAGATTTTAATTTGACGAGGAAAAAACTTGAAGAAGACAGAGATAAAGTTGTGGATGAACTAACGTCTAACCATCATAATGAACTGGACGAGCTAATGAAAGCTCACCGAGTTCGGTATGATGAAGTCGTCAAAGAAAAGAACAAGCTGGAAAATCAGTACAAACAAAAACTATCGCAAGTTCATTCATCAAATGAAATCTCTGTTGCTGAGAAGAGGAAACTAGAGTCAGAATACCAAGAGAAAATAAATAAATTAAAAGCGTTACACGAGAAGGAATTGGAAGTAATGCGCAATGAGGAGAAAATTGCGAAAGATGATCTGTTGAACTCGAAACTCAAGGAATGGGAACAGCGGGAACGGGGATTGCAGTTGGACTGGAACCAACAAGAAAAAAAATACAAAGATAGAATTTCAGAGCTGTTGAATGAGCTAAATGTCAACGAAGAACAAATATGCGAGCTAAGATCACAGCTAGAGGGGTTGGAATCACGTTTAGCCGGGAATGTTATTGATTCTAGTGAGCTAACGAAAGAACTCGAGCAAGCGAGAGAAGATCATCAGAAAGCTCTTGGAAGTTTGAGAAATGTTGAAACGGAACTTTCAGTTTCTAGAAAGAGATGCTACGAACAGGGGGAAGAAATCGCAAGGCAATCCGGTGGGTAGTGGTAAAATAAATCAAGGTATAAAATTGGTTGTTAATAAAGAATGAAAGGCCGAGTATGTTCATCTGTATACAGATAACTAGGAACAAGATCTTAAAAGTCAGTAAGTTATATTTTGGCAACCTTCATGCCATCATCAGACTAATCGGCCTTTCTTTCATTCTTTATTTGCTGAAATTGTCAGCTGGAAAAGGCTTCTGGTAAAATGATTGTTGTTCGTGGACTTTGCGCCAGTCTCATATTACAGGGCTGCCGCGATGGTTTATATATAGGTGTCAAATCTTCCAGTTCCGAAAATTTCATGGCTTCTCTAGCTGTTAACACCTGGGTGGCGTTTTATCTCACATTTATAATTCTCTGCATGTTTATTATATCCTGTGTTTAAACGAGTTTTCCTTTTTAAGTGGTTATTTACCATAAACTTAGCTTTATAGTATTTGACGTTTGGTTTTCTAAACCATAGACCTCTAGCGGGGGTTTCAATAAGTATTCTGTTAACAAAAGTTCTTAATGTTACTATTTTTAGCGCCTACTAATGTTAGTGATTTTGGCAGTAGTGTAACTGTTAGGTTGATTGTTATCATATTCCTTGAATTCTACATCATTAACACATCTGAAAAATGTTCAAAAAAATCCTTAAAATCGCTATTATTCTAAAGTTGTCCTTAATTCTTTCTGATACAAAATTGCTAGATTTAGTAGTTGCTTACAATTGTGACCTTAACGTATTAACTTCACTTTTCTCAGTGCTTTATGCATATTTGTAAAAAAAACGCAATATTTTGTTTTTGGTTGTTTCCTTTTATATTTAAGAAAAAAAGTTGGTTGGGCTTAAACTTCAGGGCCTGCAAAAGGCATGCTCACCAAATTATTGTCCATAGAGTTTTTCAATTGCCTGATTACAGCATAGTTAATATATACAACCTGGTTAAGAAACCATTGTTGTATGTCTTTGTTCGCCTTTTTTTTTGTTTTCTGGTGGTGCATGAAACACAAAAGCTTTTGAAATGCAAATCAACAAGTAGCCAGTAAAAACATTTTCACTAACACCTGAAACAAAGAATGTGCATGCATGGTCGCGGTTCGTTCAGCACAAAACAAAGCATTTTTGTTCATTCTTTGTATTTCCCTTTTGAGGTTTGCCAGCTTTCCTAACCAGTCCACTTATTAACTATGATTATGGTGAACCTTTTTTAATTAGTTAAATGGTATGCAATTTGCTTATTGTTTAAAGTTTTTCAGGTTCAAAATTGTGTAAACATTTGAATTAATTAAAAATTAATTTAATAACAGTTAACAACAGTTATTTGATTATAAATACATGTCTGATGATATTTCATGTTTTATATTTCATTGTTTATTGACCTTTAAAATCACTAAAGTTGCAATCAGGCATGGTAAAATGTGTTAAAAGAATATAAGCATATAGTTGTCTCTGATTTAAAAATGGTTAAAATATGTTTTTACCGAACGTTTCGGCAGGTACATCTGCCTTCATTCGGTAAAAACATATTTTAACCATTTTTAAATCAGAGACAACTATACACTTATATTCTTTTAACACAGTTTATTTACCTTTATTGGTCTAATTTGATTTATAATGCAGCTCAAATCAGTAAATATGAGGCTACAAAGCTGTCGAAAGAAGTGACAATCAAGAATTTGAGGTCCAATATTGATGAACTGCAGGAAAAGTTATCATCAGCTCAGAGCGAGCATGATAAACTCGACAAGAAGTTCAAGACACACTATCTTCAAGCTGGAAGCCAAATTAAGTCCTTAGAAGAGGTATTTTGCTAGTCTTTGTTCATTGAAATCATATCAATGAATTTCCCAGGAAAAGAATAGCTCCAAGTTTTTTTGCCTAATTTCCAAAAAGGTGTAATTAATTGGGTTAAAGCAATTAAGTTTGGAAATAAAGGCAATGTTGGATTAGTCTTGATTTTAAAACATAGAAAAAAAAGAATTCTTAGCAGTTTCAGAAAAATTACTCCAGTCACATGTGGTCTTAATAAGACACCAGCCAAATGCATGTTGATGTTTAATTTTAGAGTCTAGAACTTAAGCATATAATTTATATTAATTTAGTGTCCATTAATTAACAACTAACCCTTTTAAGGGGAGGTTAAAAGTTAGGGGTGGGTATAATACGAAGATGCTAAGTTTTAACAGAGGTATATATTTAGCGTTAGACGCCAACCCTGAGAGGAATAGTTGTTTTTTAAATTTAATATTGGTTATTTGAATTAATGCTGTCTAGGAAGTTAACATGACATTCATTATTAAAATCATATATTATTAAATGATTATTCATTATTTTTTATTATAAAAGTCAATTATGTTGTAGATGTTTATTGAATGTTTTCATACTTTTCAGTCAATTAGCAAGTTAACTAAAGAAAAGGAAGAACTAGAGGCAAAGTATCAGTTTGAACTAAATCGAGCAAAGGAATCTTCAAGTGACAGAGAAAGCTCACTGAGAAAAGAGCTGGAAGATGCAATTAACAAACTCAAGTTTGAACACAAGGAAAGAACTGAAACTTTAAACACAGAAATAAAGACTAAACTTTCTGTTCAAGAACAAGAACTTCGAGAGAAGTCTGAAAATGAAATAAACGATCTTACTGTAAAGAAAAACAAACTAATTGGTGAGCTGGAGTGTGAGTGCAATGAGTTGAGAATTGAGTTAAATAGTGTGAAGAAGGAAGTGAAGAGGCTTCAAGGAGTAGTAAAAGAAGGAGAAAAAGGAATGGGTTCAATATCATCGCAAGTAACCAGTCTACAGAAGTCATTGCAACAAACAAATGATGAATTAAAACAGTCACAAAGAAGTTTGGTTGATGCTCATAGCGAGTCCCAGTCTTTACAGGTATCAACATGGTTTTTAATTTGAATGGTCTAGTGCAAAAATGATGCAAGTGACTTTGTATGAAAAGCTAAATTCTCCCAATGGTTATAAAGAGTAAATAGAGATAATGTAGGAGAATTTGAGAACTTCATAAAAAGTCACTTTCGTCATTTTTGCACTCGACTTGACCACTTGATTCCGGTAGATATTCATGTAGATACTAGTAGCAGCATTGGTTTAAATGTCATACGTCATGTGAAAGCAATCTGATAATCCATTTGGAAGCTATAGGCCTTTATAGAATAGGTTATCATTTTTCTGATCTCTCAAAAGAATGTAGTTTTGAAAATCTGAGTTTAAACAGTCACAAAACATAAATTAAAGTTAACCATTGATAAAAAAAAGAAGAAAAAGGAAGCTGTTGTTGTCATTTCAATTCAATCCAGAGCCCATTCAGTCATTGTTACTATGATGAGTCAAATGATGGTTTGAGACAAAAGTTTCATGTGCAAAATTTGTTTGGGTTTGAAAAGGTTTGTTAGTAAAGATATGTCAGCTGAAATCCACCTTATACTGTAAAATTCTGATAGTAATCCTCAGGGCTTATTTTTGATTAGAGGGCCTTTTTACCATTTTTCTTGAGAGGGTGTTTAGAAAACAGGAAATATATTATTTAATTGTAGCATTCTGTGATTTTCTGCTCACAACTATTTCTGTCGGGAAAAAAAAGGAATTAAAGCTAAAGCTGCTTTGAGGCAAAATCTCCACCAACAAAAATTCTGTGATCCATTCAGACTGTGTTAATAAATTTTGTAAATTACTGGATACACACTATGTAGTAAAATACCTACCCTAAAGTTCAACAAATATGTTAATATAAATTTAAATATTCCTAACACTCAGGGTATATTTTAGGAGGGGTTAATTATACATGGAAGGAGTTTTCTGAAATTCAGAAGTTGGTTCCTAAACACCCTAGGGCTTTACATGTGGGTTTTATCGAATTGACTGAATTTGAAAATATAGCGAGTTTTGAATTTTCACTGTGTTTCACTTTAGGAGGAGGTTGCAAGACTGAAAAACCTCCTCGCGATGAAAGGAGTCGAGAATAAGAAAGACTTACAGGATCAGCTGCAGCGCCTCACTGAGGAACTTGATTCAAAGTGGGCCAAAAAACTCAGGTGATATTTGAAATTCTTAACCCTTTCAGCCCTAAGGCATTTGTCAACATCTAAATTCTCCTTACAGTAAACAAAAGAAAACAAGCTGGT
>JAOBAT010086960.1:0-18287 GCA_026413305.1 Hydrozoanthus tunicans
ATAATTTAGCCAATCATAGAACTCAAGAACAAAAGCAAAGAAAACCTTTTAACTTTCAATGTTCCCCACATGGAATTATTCTTAAATTTAAAAATAGAAATGTTTCAACTAAGAAGGATTGAATGAGTGTACTGGAGACAAAGACATAAGCTTACTCATGAAGATAAGGTCAATTTTTAGAGCTTAGCCAATCAGATCAACAGTTCAACAATATCGCAGTTAGCACATTTTTGCATCCATTGCCGTTGACCTGCCTAGTTCTTACTCGGACCGCTACTTAATTATCCAAGGATATTTTTTACTCGCAGTAGGATAGGGTGGTTGGAGGGCTGAAACTTTTGTAACTACAGATACCGCATATATACCTAAAACACCTTTCACAACAAAAAAATAAAAGAAATCGAACTTAGTTTAATCTCGATTCTTCGCTAGCTTGTACTGGGAAAACTTTTATGCAGAAAATATGAAATGCTTACCTGCAAGGACTGCAATCACGAGGAGGTTTGCAAGCAGCATCATAGCCATTAGAGATAATGAATCAAATATGTTTGCAACACTTGATGTTATTTCGTTTTTGGGTACTTCAATCATCATTCCAATGAACATATTGGCAAGTGTGCCAATTATTGAAACTATCTGCAACCAGTATAAAACAAGACTCCGTACAAGCCATTTGCTGCAACCAAAATAGCAAACAACAATCAAAATGTAAATGATTTTTCGTCCTGTTTCCACAAGTTCCCAGAACCCGCAGTTGTCAACGTAATTCTCGTGTAAGAAGCTCAAGCCAGAATATATCTTCCTTCCATGAGAGCTTTGGTTTTTGATTTTCTGAGGTCGGTACTTCTTCAGTAAGGTGAATAAAACCACTGGGAATGCAAATGGGTAGATTGAAGTATGTAGTATGTATTTGGATGTATTTTATGTATGCTCCAAGTATGCTATTTGGAGAAAGGAACTGTGTTTGGTAACGTTGCATTGGACCGAGTCATCGGCTTTTAAGAAAACTTCGCAGTAACCATCAATCGATCCATCGGTACAAATCTTGTGGCACGCAGACGGCAAAATCTCAAAAATCTTCAAGCAAGCTTCCACTTTATTAGTGTTTTTAAGGCCCTTTTTACTGCGTCTACATATTTACATCCTGTGAACAGAATTTAGGTAAAAAGAGAAGATGGGGCGGGCATCCTGTCAACAAATAGAGAGCAGGGCCAAAGCCAGAGCAGAGAGACAAAGCCAAGTTGGAGACTTGGAGAGCAGATGTTGTGTCCTTATGTGCACACGGCACTTACAGGATAACTGATGGTTGGTTCTCTACGTGTCTTAAAGTTAGCATAGTACCCATTCACCAGTCTTATACCCAATTCCAGCGTGCTATCTACTGCAGGTACAACAATCCAACAAACTAGTCGTAACATTGCACATCAAATTCTGATTTTGGTTATTACAACTAAATAACTTTACGATCAGGTTCATCTGATATACACCCAGAACTACACTATAAATGTAGGCTACATTGAAATACTTGTAAAAACGTCTCAAGGGTGTCATTTTGACCTTGTCATTAAGATTCAGCTCTATGGCTGTTCATTCATTTTAACGCTAGCTTTGCGTAGTTTTTTATACCCTCTCCAGTTCTATAGGGTTTTGTGTCCAGTTTACAGTGATTACCCCAGAAGGGCTGACTTCAATTATTAACCAGGTAACACAGTTCCTTATGTACTGTAAAGGAGTAAAATATTGCATATAAGATTTAGCAACCATTTCTTACCAACATTTCTTATAATATTTTATTATTTTCATTGAAAAGGTTTAGCTCAACACGTGTTCATTTAATGTTATTATTAAGAACAAAGAGTTGAAGAACAAGCCAACTGATTAGAGAACCAGTAACAAATAGATAAGAATTGTAAAGGCTTTTCATTAACATCTGCTTACGTGTATAAAGCTCCTCGTGTTTCGTTTGACCGACAAAAGAAACTATGGTTGTCTAGGATAACTGCTAAGGTTGAACCGGCAACTGGCAGACGGTTTTCAAAGATATAAAAACGCCGAGCCAGGCTCGACTCAGGATATAGAGACAGATGTAGGTTACCGCTGAGCTATGTTTGTTTCTGTGATTTTAATTAAATTCTTGTTGGAATTGCACTGTTCGAGTTTTCAGTGTTGAAACCCTGTCACGTCGCCAGCTAAACACCGTCCGCTCTACAAAGCTAATCCCCACAACTGCGATGTGACAGTATGTTAATATTTGAAAGCCAAAATTGATGTCTTGTCATAAAAGAGCGCAACAATTCGAGCTTGATTTGAGTGTTGGTATTCACAGCAGCAAAACAGATGGCTACCTATAAATTTACCCACAATTCTTAGTCCGTGAAAATCCTTAATCGTTTTTTAAAACTCACAGAGAGAATCTGTAAACTATAAAATTGACATACAAAGCGTTGTTAGTATAAGGAACAGTTTCATCAACTGTGGCCTTCGCTGAGTCGCCATCTTTTTTCAGTATGGTCAGTTGGCGATAACGGAGTGTTGCTGTCGCAATTGTTACAACTTGTAACTTACAAGTAATGTGCTGACGCTAGGGTCTTCTTTGGAACCTCGCTTAATGATTGTAGCACTTTCACTTTGATAGGCAGCCTTTGAAAAAAAAAGTTTGCTGATTTTAGCATCGTAAGTTGTACAAGGTTTAGGTAATTTTTTATGTAGTTTGTTCTTCCAAAGTTTCATATATGTTAATACCTAATTCTTATATCTTGAGGTTACATTTGCTAAATACTATTTATGCAATGCTTTCGAGTGGGATACCGTGGAATATTCCACGCGTCACTTGAATTTTCCGTGTACACACGAGCCTTTGGGCGAGTGTGTATACGAAGAAAATACAAGTGACAAAAAATGTTCATTGCGAAACGTTTTTTCGCCAAAAAATGCTTAAGAAATGCACCTAAAAAAAGTGCGCAAAAAATGCTTACTGCGTAACAACGTTTTGACGTCATTTTTGACGCGCACACAAATTTTCCCGCCGTTTCTGAATTTTATTGGTGCGCGCATGCAGCAAGTCATGACGGGAAGGTTGAAAGGAATGTTACCCGTTGCATACCGCAGAATTTGCATTGGCAGCCCTGGCCTCTGATTGGCTGTGTTTTTCTAGGCATGGGATAAAACATGTTGAATTACTTAATGGGAACAAAGTATTTGTATCACTTATGCAATACCACGTTTGTAAACATACTAATTGTATGCTGGAACGTGTTGCTTGATGCGTGTCAGTTGTGATTGAGCTTCAAAAGGTGTGGACCAAGTTCAGCAAACTTTTTTGTTGTGGGTGCAAGAAGAACATCCTTTTTTTTAATCTGGAAAATATTGTCGTACAAATTTCAAGACACGTTTCTTGGTCCAAAACTTCGATTTGTTGAACGATGTTTTCTTTTCTCGGGAAATTTGTTATATTGTTGCTCTTATTAAGTTTCCTAGAATTTTACTGAAAACAATGTTACACTATATATACCGACTGACTCCATGATATAATTTTGTACTGTAGGGTAACAAAACGTATTATTCGATCTTACAAACATCACTGATAAGCGTTGAGAAACTTCTTATACTAGTTAAGAAAAATGAATTGTCATGCGAGAAAAAATATTTGTTTGGCGAAACAAAAACTCTATTTGTTCAGTTTTTAGTATTATGATTGAGAAAAAAAAATCGCTTGTTGAAAAATCTTGTGCAGTGGTCGAAAAACAACGGGAAATAATTTAACTTTGCGAGGTTTGAAATATTGTAGATGAGAAAATATATTTCAACACCGAAAACGAAAAAAAATTGTTTCTCGATGAGAAAAAATATTTACCGGTTGAGTTTCGTCCCAGGCCAGTAAGAAAACGTAAGATGGAGAACTGGGTATCAAAAGAGCAGTGGATACCACGAGGGATATTTGACGTTTGGTTTTTCGCGTCTTTGGAGTTTTGTTTATCATGGTAAACAGACAAGCTCTCTTTGAGGGGCTTGAAAGGGAACGAGTGAGTGAATTGGCAACTGCGATTTCAGCGCCAAACAGTTCGGGACAAACAAATGGTGCGGCACTATCCGCAGGCCAATATTATATCAATTTATACAATTTATATTACAATTTTAATCTATGTTAACGGAAATTGTGACTGTCCCATCATTTCCTCATCTTAGTTTTTGACGGATACATAGTGTGCTATGTAATTATTTTGTTATCTCTGATGAAGTCCTAGCGAGGACGAAACGCGTTAGTTCAATGAAAAAATTACAAACTGAAGAAAAAGTCTTCTTGTGCTGCTCCCTGGAACCTTAAAAAATTGATCAAAAACAGCTTCAAAGGAAGAACTGGTAACTTTGACAGCGATAGCGGAAAGTATTCTTAAGTGTTCCTCTACTTTCCTCTGACTGATCTCCAACCCTTCAAAGTCAGATTCACGGTTAAAAATAGTTACCCTTAACAAAATACTCCTCAAACAAGCGAAAAAACTTCTTAGTTCCTCCGCGAAAAGAAGGCTTTGACCCAGTTCTCCATCTTACTTTTTCTTACTGGCCTGGGACGAAACTCAACCGGTAAATATTTTTCTCATCGGTAAAGATTTTTTTTTCGTTTCCGGTGATGAAATATATTTTCTCGTCTACAATATTTTAAACGTCGCAAAGTTAAATTATTTCCCGTTCATAAGGTTGTTTTCCGACAACTGCACAAGATTTCTTAACAAGCGGTTTTTTCCCTCAATCATAATACTAAAAATTGAACAAGTAATTTTTTTTCTCGCTAAACAAATAATTTTTCTTGCATGGCAATCTATTTTTCTCAACTAGTAAAAGAAGTTTCTCAACGCTTATCAGTAATTTTTTATTCTTTTAATATGTTTGGCTTGCCATATTAATTCTATACGTGTTCTTATCATGTTCTTGAATTTTGGCCAATTTCCAGCCCAAAATGTTCATAAAATGGTTCTTATTTATTCTAGGGCTTCGTCATACCAAAAAAGATACAAATGATTAAAAGTTCGTATCTCTAAACACATGCAGAGGTACACGTACGCCTCCGTACCCACAAACGTCATAGGGAGTTTAATCGCGATGTTCGCAAAGACAATAAACATTTGCATCAACATGAATATTAACATTGGCTCAATTTTGTCTCGTTCGATACCATTATGTACCTGAAAGTGTTCAAAAAGCCGATCAGTCCAAAATAAACTCACAGAGAGAAAAGAGACAAGGGATGAAACACTATTTGAGTGACGGTTTATTTACGCGTATTACAGAACCAATGTTTGCACCAGAACTCTAAAAAGCTCACATTTAGAACAAGGGAAGGTTAAAATATATGTCTCTGTTATTTTTAACAAAAATACATTTCATAAACACAGACAAAATGAGGTTTATTCTTGAAAATGATCTTAATTTCGCTTTATTTGTGCCAATACTTAGGCAGACCAGCTCCTTTCGCACCTGGCCTTTTTCAATCAGCCTTTTTTGTTACCCTTGACAGCCGACATAAATAAAAAAAAGAGCTTTGAAATTCGATGCTGATAAAACGCGTGGGCTACCTGTGCAGACGCCAGACTGGTCTCTGCTTTCGGAGACGAAAATATCGCATTTCAAGTTATTTTTGCAGTTTTGATCTCTCTAATCCCATTTTAAGACATGATAAGCTGCAAAATTAAGAAAAACAAATTTCGTTTCATAGGCACTTTATCTTTTTAAAAGGTTTAATATAAAAGTATCTTTGAAATAACTAAAATAGTACGCGCGCTCTGATTTGTCAAAAAAGTGTAATTTATAATCATAGAAACAAACTCTTTGCAACACAATTTTGATCTTCTAAATTTCCTCCTCTTTGTTTTGTCCACTTCCTGCTTTTCTCAAAGAACTCATAACTACTTTGATCAACAGATATTTGATTTTTTATCTCATTGTTCCTTACATGACGAAACTCAATAACAAGCATACAAACGCGATTGAAACATCTCTGTTATTTACTTATTTTAGAAGTCACGTTTCTATGACAGATTCAAACATACACTTAGTTTAACTCTACGCCAACATTGAAATCTTTCTAGAACTGTAGAATTGCTTTTCTTATTCCCTGTTACAGGAAATGTGAAGGAGTAATACTTAACTAAGTCTAAGTGGTAGGTCAGTGAAAAATAACGTTTAGTAAACAAGATCAGGCGAACGAGAAACAGTTGAGGCATAATCTTCTTTAAAACGGAAAAAGACCCACGTCATTTCTTGTCGGTTCTTTGGTCAAAGTCTAAACATCCTTGTATTTGTGTAAGTTCGCAATACTCTTAATCACATCATTAATCTTTCATATATTGATTATTTACACTCATACAGGCCAGTTTTTCGGTTTTTTAAGTAATAAAAAGATATAAATAACATAGATACAGTAATGTTCAAGTTCTCGATCCCTCAGTGCTGTGTATATCGTACACTTTGGGTAATTTTTAGTTACGTTAGGATTCAAGACTAAACTGGTAGTGGACAAGGCAGATAAAGTCCTTGGCTTTCGTGTCTCCTCAACTGTTAAACATCCACTAAACTGGCATCTTAGAATATTTTTGAACGAAATCTTAAACATGCGTCCATAAAAACAGTAAATAATAGGGTTGACAGCTGCCTGTGTGAAAATAAGTAGCTGAACCAGGCGCCATATTTCGTCGTTCATGTAGAGATAAAAATATCTGAGTGCCCGCACGATGATAAACGGCACATAGCAGACAGAGAAGGCAACCGTCACCACGAACAACATTTTCGTCACCCTGCGCTGCTTTATCGAGTCAATCGTTAATCCAAGAACGCTACTTGTCCGTACGTGCCTCTTCAAATTTTTAAATATACTGACGTGCGCCCAGACCATGAACCACAGGGGCACTAAAAAGAGAAGGAAAGCTTGAATCCCATAATACACTTGTCTGCCCATGGCGCCCAAGCTTTCGTTCAAGCATAACATCTTGCCTGCCTTTTCCTGAACTGAATAAGCATACAATAACGGAGCGGTTGAAACTAAGGCGACAGCCCAGATCACCACAGGGAGATAGTGCCTCCGATGCGCGCTTTGGGAGTGTATGAGAAACGGCTTCGACACGGCTTTTTTCCTGTCGTGGCTAATAGCTACTAATGTCAGAATAGAGGCTGAATAACTGCACTCGATGATTGCTCCCTGAACTTTACATGTCGGCTCTCCGCCAGGCCAGTCCTGTCTTATAAAGTAGACCAGATCAAACGTAGACAGCAGAGCGAAAAGCAGGTCGGCAGAGGCCAAACTGGCGATGTAGGACAATATAATTGCTGAACTAACGCTGTAGTTTTTATAGCTGGCAACTAAAGCAAAACTATTACCAACCGTGGCGACAGTAAACACAACGGAGTAGTAAGCGATGAATATCGAACCGAGGAGAGGCGAAAATCCATTCGAAGAATTTTCTGTTTCGTTTGATAGAACGTTGCAATTCATGATGTTTGAAACCATTTGCTTCTCTGCAATGTCAAAGTGTTCTACGTACAACACACGCTGGCTTTTGAAATCACTTTATACTCGGCGCATGATTGCGCTTTATATATTTGACCTAATTATTCATATTATGATCTCTATATAAGAACCACGTAATGAAGTTGCTGATTTCCTGTATTGACTTGGCAAGCAGATAGATCACGAATCATGTATTTTAATACAGCGTTTAGATGACTGATCAAAAGTTTTCAACAAATTAAAGTGATTGAAGCCATAAATCCCGTTGGACACGAAACAAATTAGGCAAGTCTGCTGTGGAAATACTGGTAACGTAAATACGGAAATGATGGTCAAATGTTTTTATTTAGTTTTCTTTTCATGGATTATTTACAAACCACATTGTCCTGAACTATGAACTGTTTGGTTCGAAGCAAAACGTCACATTAAGGATAAACAGAATAAACACTTGCGTCAAAAGTGGCCTCCCGGTCATGGCACCCTACTGAAACATTTAGAAAACGAAACTTTTATATACATATAACCTCTCAAGAGTGTAGATCTTTGCCAGAGCATAGTTAATCTACGGACTGGTTATGAAACCATTGTTGTAGATCTTTGTTCGTCTTTTTCTTTTGTTTTCTAGTGCTGAAGGTGCACAAAATATAAAAGGTTTTGAGATGCAAATCAACAAGCAGCTAGTCAAAACATTCTCACTAACACCTAAAACAAAGAATGTGCACCCTCACGGTTCGTTCAACCTACAACAAAGCAACTTTGTACATTTTTTGTATTTCCCTTTTGAAGTTTGCCGGCGTTCATAACCAGTCCGTATATTGGGTAAGACTAATTTTGTGGAACTGCAGACCGCGGAACCTGCGGAACCTACGGAATCTGCGGAACCAGAAAAATTCATAAATATTATTCCGAATACTTTTCAAATACTGTAAAGACTGTAAACAGCGTAGCTGAACTTTTTTATTTAACTTGTGCTTTATAAATTCCAGTTATTATTATTACTTAAAGCGTAGTAGTTGCATATTCTTGTTCACGCAAGCAGTAATCCTTACCGTTTGGCGGTGGACGACAATGGATTCGATCCGATCACGTCCGTGCAGATAAAACCATCGGGTACGAAGCATGAAGCATTTACAGAAGTGGGCATAAGAAATCTGCTGCATTCACAATAAAACTGCAATCTTTCTCCAAGCCAAACTATGTAAATATCTCACTCTTTGCTTTCTAGAGCTCCTAGTTCGCGCGGCCAAAGACATCAAACTCGTCCTCAGGGTCTCCGCGCGTGCATCATTCCAAGATGACGGCTGTTGCTCAGATTTTGATTGTAGTTTTTGAAGTAGTTGACCAGATTGAAAAATTAAGGCAGCTTTGGATAACGCATCTACAAAGTAATCAGTATAAGTAGCCGCTGAGAAACTGATCAGTTGAGTCTCATAAAGGTTTCCGAGTATTCATTTAAATGGTCGCTAGCCGAACTCTAATGAAACTCCTGAAAATGATCTAAAGACTACAATTTAAATTGCTTGTGGTAAGAAGACCGAAGGTAAGTTGTTCTAACTCTCTTAATAGGGTGATAAAGGATGATTTCGCGATGCGTTAATTGATCAGAATAAGTCCGTGGTACGTAATTCTATCAAAAATTTCTTATCGTGATCCGATACAGCGTTCAAATAGACCGTGATTCATTATCAGGAACGCCCCTTTACCACCCTGGGCTTAATTTCCGTACTCACCCATACTTCATTGTGCATACAAAGCTATTGATCCTCAGACCAAAATCTCGCTTTACAAACAACCAAAAATTCTCGAAGTCACTATTAGGGATAGGAATAATGATGATCGAGGGTTGGGGTAAGGATTATACCTTTTAGTTCCCAAAATGAAAATGTGGAGTTTGCCGAACATAAACTGCATGAAAATGTGAAGTTTGGCAGCTATTACTGTATGCATACTGAAGTATGGAATAATATTTATGAATTTTTCTGGTTCCGCAGGTTCCGTGGTCTGCAGTTCCGCAAATTAGTCTTACCCCCGTATATTAACTGTGGCCAGAGTGAATAAATAGATAAAAATAAACTGGCTAAAAAACAAATGTTCCTTTGCCAAATTTTCGGCTTTATTACAAAAGCCTTCATCAGGACAACTGATGGGCCGTTAAAAACTGTTATATTCAATAATAATAATTTAACGGCCCATCAGTTGTTCTGATGAAGGCTTTTGTAATAAAGCCAAAATTTGGCAAAGGAGCATTTGTGTTATATCTATCTATATATATATATATACATTTGTGATATATAGTAAAACAAACTGAAATTGATTTTGACTTATTTCGTTTTCTAAATGGGCGTCTTTTGTCAACGTTTTAAAGTTTCTGTTTCAACCAAAAGCAATTCAGCCAACCAGCCTACAACCGTCAGGGGCCTTTAACCAAGTTTCTTTCCGTGTGTAGTTAAAAGAGTTAAAAAAATAAACTTGAGGAGGCGCGGATTAAACTTTCTATAGATTTACTTGAAATAAATTACTATTGCGTAGGAAGAAACCATTTTAAAAAAGCCAGATTTTTCAGGAGCCTACTTATTTCGCGAGGTGATCGGAAGTGTGTTTTAGCTACGATAAAACCTATCCAATCATTATAGTTAATAAGCTCTTGAGTACAATGGGATCACCAGCGGGTAGAAAAGTTAGAGAAAAGAAGAAAGCAGATGATGAAAAGTTACGATTTACCCGCAGGTGATAACATAACTACGGAAACTGCGTTAATTGATTTACACAGTAACAGCCGTTGAATTGACCGACCGGAGACTGGCGCCGGATAGTAGCGTTCGCATGCACTCAGGCTGTGTCGCAACTTATTGTTTCAAAGATCGCCTAATGTTCAACCGACACCAAGCCACTCGACCTACTGCGTTTGTGTAGGTTAAAAACTACGTACTATGAAGCCAAAAGGTAAATAAATTGATATGCAGATTAACAAAAAAGTTATTATTATTTTGTAGCATTTACGTCACATGAATCAGTAAGCTAGTTTTACAGAAGGCGAAGCCAACAGGCCGGGGGGGGGGGTACTTCGGGGTCAAAAGGGTAGAGATAACAGTCGGAAAAGTCAAAAATACCCTAAAAAATACCAAGGGATAAAAAATTTCCCCCCTAAAAAAAACTTCTCGGTTTTAAAATTACCCTAAAAAATACCAATTTTCCCTTAAAGGCTTAACAGCTAGCGGATCTGGGCAAAGTTCCTCGTGAAAGGCCCGCGCGTATTAGAACGTTCGTCC
Organism: Hydrozoanthus tunicans; assembly: GCA_026413305.1. Classification (NCBI taxonomy): domain Eukaryota; kingdom Metazoa; phylum Cnidaria; class Anthozoa; order Zoantharia; family Hydrozoanthidae; genus Hydrozoanthus; species Hydrozoanthus tunicans. The sequence continues at coordinate 10,768 of JAOBAT010086960.1, forward strand.
CAGGACTTTTTTATTAACATCTTATCAGTATGCACCTTTGCTAAAACACGGGACTACAAACAGTCCAATAGCTTGGGGTTTTTTAACCCTAAAAAATACCAGACTCTTGGTTTACCTCAGAATTTCTTTTAACAACCCCTGAAAGATACCGGACCCCTAAAAAATACGACGGTCATACCTACCACCCCAATATAGGGTGTAACCCCCCCCGGACTGTTTACTGCTTGATCAAGCTTCAGTACTTCTAGCTTAACTAGTAACTTAATTAGTTAAGTTACCAAAAAATTTTTTTTTTTTTGGTGTCAAAATTTATTTTTATTGCATTATTTTTACAATGGTTTAGTGCTAATCTTCACACAAGATCTATTGAAGTTCAACATGATAACAACTATATATATATATATCAATTCTATCGTGGACTGGCCCTCAAACAAAGGTGAAAGATTTCCACTTTGTTTTAAATTCTTTAAGTTTTCCTCTTTGAAAAGCTATTTCTTTCTCTATGTCATGAAAGTATTTCACTTGTTGTTTGAAAGATGCCAGATTTGGTTGTACTAATTTGGTTTTTCTTAAAAATATGAAGTATCTTGCAATTAGTAATATCAAATTAATTATAATACTTTCGCAACTTGTTAGTCCCAATAGCATACTCTCCGAAAGTTCTCTATACTCAACACCAGGATATGTGTTTATCCAATCCAGAACTGTTTTGTAAACGGACATAGTAAGAACAAATGAATTAAAATCTCCAATTCTTCTTGGCAAAAACTGCATTTATCGCTTGCCACAAGTTTACATTTTTCAAAAAAAATGTTTGTTGAAATTTTTCTGTGTAGATATTTAAAGTGAAAAGTTCACAGTCGAGTCGAAGTTGTAAACGAGAAAAACAGAGAGTATGTTATTTTCAAATCAATATCAAGAGGAGTTGATTGACAGTGACTTAAGTCCCTAGCCCACTTTCCCTGGCTTTTTTTCGGTACTGTTGTTCTATTTGTTAGAATTTTGTTATACACATACTTGTTTAACCTAGGCTGCGTGATTATTTGGTTAATTGTTATTGCTCTGGTTTCCTTCAGATCTCGCTCGCGGTCAGTACGTGTAGGTTGTTGACAGTTTGAAAGTGTTTCTTTATTCGTTTGCGCAACTGCTTTTCAGTTAATAATCGGTTTTTCTTAATATGTTTCATTGCAATTAGCATTCGATTGACGACAATTCTTTGTCTGTTCCTGGAGAACACAAAGGTACGTCTTCATGCCGGAAAAGCAGATGTTTGTCCTGTCAGCTTATAAATTCTGCCACTACTTTTACTAGTACATCCGGTGGTCGAAGTTACCGCATAAAAGTAGTGCCACATCACCACTAGATGCCTCATAGCGGAATTCGTCCAATGTGGGAAACAATATGTTGGTAACACCACCCAGCTATTGCCGGCGTGATTGCGTTACAGGCCATAGTCATAGAAATAACAATGAGTCAAAATCACATCTCAATTTCCATAATTTCAAATTTAGACAGTCTTTCAAATTTGTTGTTTTAGGTAAAACTTCTCCAGATAAATTAACTGAGTTGGAAACCATCTGGGTGATAGATTAGGTACTAGCGAACCAGAGAGCCTTAATAGGGTAAATCCGTGTGCACTTCGCACCGGAATCACATAATTCTATTTATCACATACTTAGCTCGATATTTACATAGAAGATCGGTGAAATAATGAGCGTATCAGCCACCCATATCAATCGCATGTGGTGATATCAAAAACAGCCAGTCAGGACGCACGATTTCCATATCATCAGGTGTGAATGATATGAAACTTTCCCGCCGTTGAACAACTTGTAAATCTACTTCGTTGACGAATGATGAACCTCGCTTAGTATGTGATAAAAAGAAAATTACATGGCCACTTGGAGATACGAATTTTATCTTCTCGTGTTGAAAATATCTCACGAGTGAGCGCAGCGAACTCCGGTGAGATATTTTTTCAACACACGACGATAAAATTCGTATCTCTGCGCGGCCAAGTATGCATTCTTATTACTACACTAAAGAGAACCGCCTATGTAGCTTCACCAAGATCGTAGCTGTATAGGGTTTAATAAACTGTTTATATTAGAATATTTTATTGTAGTTTTGGCATGGTCGACGTGATTTTAAAATTATTAAGTATTACGATCTTAAAGCGCAGTTATAGTGTAGGAATAGTTGAATATGAAATACTTCTTTCATTCTTCCTTTCATTTTTTTATGCAGCACTTCATTTTCAAAACACCCCAGCTGTGTATTTGATAACCTATACAAACTACTCAAATATAGAATGAATGTAGTTTGGGCGAACGGCATTAGTTTTCTAAAACCACAAATGATAAATCACACTGTCCTGGCCTATCTGATATTTTCTAATCTCTAGTCGTGAGGCAGGCGTCATTTAAAATTTTACCTTAAATGGAAGATACGCAGGAAACTTAAAGCTTGAAGCTGACGTTATGTTTCAAGGAGTGAATAAAATGTCAGCTAAAAAGATGTTTGTAAATCACTTAAGTTTGCTGTGTATCTGAAAGTGGAAGACTTATGCATGTTTTTACTCTAGAGCAGCTGTAAAGTATCTAATTTAACTTTCTTTATGATACAACTGCTTTTAAAAATAAAAGATTCAGCTTTTTTCAAAACAGCATGTAATTTTGATTATATGTTGCAATAGTTGATTAAACTTCATTGATATTAACTTAATGTGTTGATTGTTAATGGCCAAAAATCGGTCCAATAATTTCCATATATGACCGGGTAGTTATAAGACAAATTTCTTGGTATCGCGATCGAGCGCGCAGAGACAAATGTTTGTTCTCTTTTCTTTTTCACCTGAAGCCATGTAATAAACACCACTTCGTTTCTCGCTACGTTCCGCCTGTACAGTCACGAAAGGCCACGGACAAATACTTTTCCTGGACAGATCGACCAAGCAATCGAGGTTATAAGTATACGTATTATGTTTATTGTACCATGGACAACAGCTTCTCGAGTGTGCTGGTTGGATGCGAAGCACTATTTTTGAAAGATGTGGAACAAAATGTTTTTACTCAAATTTCTTTCTTTCCTAGTTGGTAAGGCGCCAGTCTTTCGTGTGGGAGGCTCGGGTTCGATTCCCGGTGCAGGACCTTCACTCAGGGTCTTAAAAAAACCTGAGGAGAAGGTGCTGCCTTTGCTCTAACATCTGCAAACGGTTAGACCTTCGCGTCTTCTCAGTTAAGGACGTTAAACCGTAGGCCCAGTCTCTCGATCTCCTATCGAGGGACTTAAAAGAACCCACAACACTTGTCGACAAAGAGTAGGGTTTGTTTTACATTTTTCCGATAGCCTAAACCACTTTGAAGGTCGCTCTTGCTTTAATACTTGTTCTACGTATATGTAAAAGCAAACTGAACAAGACCTTGCACAGACGCTCTTTACAGGGCTCAAAGTTTACGACTAACTGGTTGCTCATACGACTTGATATCTTATTGTGCGCCTGAAAACTCATGAGCGATTGCACTCGCGTGCGCCTAAAAAGCTGAAACTCATTGCGACTGAATTGAAGATACCCTTCCTTTACTTTACTGTCCTTATTTGCTGACTTGCATCAAAACAGCTGTGTTACAAGTTAAAAAATGCGGATTTAACACAAGGTCGAAAGAAAATACACCACGGTTTAAGTTGAACTATTATACGTTCAGTAAGAGTTTGAAAGAGGATTAAAACAATATGAAAAACACTTTCTCACTGATTAACAACTGTTTATAAACGTCTGAAACTTCGTTGATTTTCTTGCTCTCAGAATCCGAAGCTGTGCTCCTAAGACTTTGGCAGTGCACCCAGAAATGTAGTCCCGGTATCACCTGTGCACTCATAAAGCCAAAGTTAAAGTTTGAGCCTTACTTTACAGGGCAGTCCGCACCCTTCAGCCAAATGTTTTGTATACACATACATCATACATGGAAAAACCCAACAAGGCCTATCCATCGAGATAACAAGTTTTTTCTGTCATAGCCACTTTAAGGTCTGTGCACTTGTGGCTTATTTTGTAATTTCTGGTGTTGCTTTTGAAAGACCAGACTTCTGAACCACTCCCGTCCGGAAGAGTAGCTGGCATCCATCTGGTATGACATGACATAATTTTAAAAGTAAAAACCAAAATGGCCTTGTTTGTTTTGCTCAACAGAATCAGATGATGGATGTTAGACTCAAATCTGATACTCCTCTTTCAGTTCTGTACTACTTGATATAACATACACACCCCTGATGTCGCAAAAAAAATTTAGTTGGGTTGCAAGATAAATTACTGTTGTTGTCACGCGGCTGTCTTTAAGACGAACGTTTTTATATGAATTGGTGAAGTTAACAATTCGTTTTTTATATAGGAGCATTTCAGAGTGTAAGTATTTTGAGGCGTCCAACTAAATCATGATGAAAAGTACTAATTTTTCACCGGTAGGGTATAGTTCAGAACCGACGCTACCATTTTGAGATATATTTATGGCAAACTGAACTCCTTATAGAAAGAGTATAGACCAGTAAGCCAATATCTGAAGGCACTAAAATATCTTATGTACATGTTGGCTATAGTTCGGTACAATTTTGCGAGTTTCAAATCCGGGGAAAATTTTCCGCAGATTTACAACTACAAACTCCGTTTCCTAATATATAAACTTTACCATCATTTACTCAGTTGGTAAAGGCTATCTATAGTAAGGTAGCCGAAAGCTCCTTGTTTTTTTTTACAAAAACAATCCAGAGGTCGCTTCTATACATTTCTAAGCTACGTGAAAATTTTTCAGCTGCTCTCTGAACTTGCATCTAGGGTACAGCCTTGTGTTTTACATGTCTAATTGACAAACTATTTTCTTCTTCAGTAGCGTTGGATGTGGAGGGCGTGAGCGACGTGCCGCGGTCTCGTTTCTCGTACTCCGCATTCAGACAGTCAAACTTGCATCTAATGACGTTTTTAAACGCAGTTTTGAACAGACGTCCATAAAAGCAATAGATGATCGGGTTAAAGGCGGTTTGAGTGAAAATCAACAACTGAACAAACTTCCAAACCACATCAACAGTATACACTTGAAAATACCTCAAGGTCCTTACGATCATGAACGGCACGTAACAGAGACAGAACGCTAGCGTAACCGCAAACAGCATCTTCGTTACTTGTCTCTTTTTCTTCTTCCCAATGGCTGCGTGTTTTCGTCCCCCTTTGGTTGACGAGCTACTAAGAAATGTCTTACTCGTTTTCCGTACGTGATTTCGTAGCGCAGTAAATATCTGAATATGAGCCCAAACCATGATTCCAATTGGAAGAAGGAACAATGCTACTGCTTGAATCGTATAGTACACCTGCCTCCCAGTATCTCCCCAAGCTGTGTTAACACATAACGACTTATCCCCCCTCACAGACACCGTGTATGCGTATAACAGTGGAGCACAAGAGACTATGGCCGTGACCCAGATAACTTTAAGTATAACATGCCTCCGTTTAGCTCCCCGAGAGCTTGCAAGAACCTGTGTCGACACAGCTTTCTTTCTCTCGTAGCTTATGGCGAGTAACGTGAGAATAGAAGCTGTATAGCTTGTTTCAATCAGGTAGCTTTGAACCTTGCATACGGTTTCACCTCCAACCCAGCGGCCGCTAAGAAAAAACATCAGATCAAATATTGACAACAGACCGAAGATCAAGTCTGCCGAGGCCAAACTTGCAATGTAGGATAAAATGACAGCGGCGGTCGTGGTGTAGTTCTTGTAGCATGTTACCAGGGCAAGGAAGTTTCCGAGGACGGCGACGGTGAACACAACCAAGTAATAACAAATGAATAAGGTTCTCATCAAAGGAGACACATCGAAAGTTTCTCCAAATTCAGTTGGCGACGCTATTGTAGAGTTTGTTTCCGTTGTGGTATTGGGATCCATCTTTGTATGCCACCAAAATTAATCAATTAACTGATGAAACCAAAGATTCAGTTAAAAACCTGTCTGCGCCACTGCCAAGTGTACTTTTATAATTTAACCACCAGTCTAAATAAAAGCAAACAGGACGATTAAATATTCAAGTCACGTTTCAGTTGATACTGAGGAGTTGAAGCTGGTTTTGCTTCCTTCAATAGGCTTCAGTGCTTCAGTGCTAAACTGAAGAGGAAATCATGTCATTTCCGCAGAAACAGAAACTGAAAAAAAGACTTAAAAAAGCTCTGTTCGAAGTGATTTTTAGAGTTGAGTTGGATATGATCCCAATGCGTGCAGCATTTCAGGTCGTAAAAGCAAAGATACACATACATATGCTTCAACTAGCATCCAAATATTCAGCCTTTTTTTTCCGGGTGGATTCGTTTTAATGGCAATCAAATATCAAGTTTCAGTTAAACTTCACAGTTGGTTAACTTTACTTTATTTAAATTGGGTAAATTAAATACGGTTATGCAAAACGGTTAACCTGTCGACATTTTAATTGGTTGAAAGTAAAAGTTAATTAGAGCTGTTTCAGCTTTTAAGTTGAAAGCAAGTTTACAGGAAATCTACAACTCGGCCCACAAAACCTGTTTGCTTCCCTTTTTAGTCAAACACTGAAGTTCTACCAAAACAAAGGGTCTAAAGTTGTCTTATTGTTTTCAAAATAAATTTTCATTCTGTTTTATTGATAAAGGTCTTCGTGGAGTTAACAATGTGAATTTAAATGTAAAGTGTTGACTCAGTTGGTATAGAGAGAGAAAGTCGGCGTTTACTTCCGTTTGCCATATATAGCTTGTTCAACAACTCGAATAAATCAGCTTGTTTGCACGTGCACATCCGGCCAATCAGCTTTTTTGATATATGATAAGTTTTATTGGTGACTTGATTGGCAATAAAATAGATCTACAGATCTATATGATGTTTACAATTGGAATGTGAAATTTAAAATTTTCACGTGGCTACCGATAATTGGCTATTGAAATTACACAATATGGTAAAAAAAGCTCGACTGAAAACGTTTCGTGCGACATTCAAATAAAGGGAGGGTTATGCGGTTCCTTAAATTGTAAGTGGGCGTTACAGCATCGGGTATGATGGCTCAGCTTGCTTGGTGCGTTTGTGACGATCTTATAGTAAAACGATCTACAAAGGAGTTCTCTTCCATCGTAAAGAGTAGTGAGTTTGGGGGCTAACAGTTCGTAAGATAAGTAGGGTAGAACTGTCTATACAGCATAGCGCTGGATCACTTCAATTTGGTCAGTGAGCTTTAAGGTTAATGACAAGTGCCACACTAGGCATGCGTATTCTAGGATTGGTCTGATAAAGTAGAAGAAGACTGAGCACAGGTCACGTGATGGTACCAACTCCTTCTCAAAGTTCGACGTACAAACGTTTGCTTGCTTTAGCACAGAAACAGGCAATCTGAGCGGACCAGAAGTCAAATGGACCCCAAGGAGACTGCTTGAAGCGGCTCTGATTGTTAACGGTGAATGGATCGATTGGGGAGGGGGGGGGGGGGGTGTTTTAGAAAGGACACTACAAACTCTATACGAGAA
>JAOBAT010086971.1:8085-41695 GCA_026413305.1 Hydrozoanthus tunicans
CTCTTAACTACCTACCTACCTCCACTCGTAACTACCTACCTCTTAACTACCTACCTACCTCCACTCGTAACTACCTACCTCTTAACTACCTACCTACCTCCACTCGTAACTACCTAACTCTTAACTACCTATCTTCCTCACAACTACCTACCTAATAACTATCCTATAACTGCCTACCTGATTACTACCTATCTCTTAACTACCTATGTACCTCATTACTACCTACTTCATAACTACCTATCTACCTAGCTACCTACCTCATAACTACCTACCTACCTCACAACTACTTACCTACTTCATAACTACTTATCTACCTAGCTACCTACCTCATAACAACCTAGGTAGGAGCCTCATGACTAACCGATAAAATTTGATTGGCTATCGCAGGTCGGAAACTGGGGTCTTTTCTCAGTTATTAATTATTATTTTTCTCCTAACCATTTCCTTGCAAGATTTGCACTAGAAAATTTCTCCATAGAGCTTAGAAAGTCAATCAGTCCATTGTCGCTTTGTACAGTACTTACTTAACGATAATTTGGGATTTTGAGTAGGCAATAAATAATGTCATGAATTTTTAAGGTTACAGTGAACCTTGACAGTATGTTCTAGGAAAAACCAATAACGAGTGACTTAAATTTAATCAAAATATGACAACTTTTATATTGTTGTAAAGCCTATGGAATGTCCATTTGCAGGCTGTGGTTATAAAAAGTTATGTTTTAATAATATATTTTTTTCCTAAAGCCTTGATTAAATCTTTTAGTGTGCAATTTAAATGAGCTAACACCATCAAACTGATGGCATTTTAATTACATTTCACACATCATTTTATGTCTTTAAAAAGATATTTTTTAGAAACAGTGTCTGCAATTTTCTAATTCTTTATTGTTCAAAAGTTGTTATACTTTAGTTTTTTAGAGTGTGATCATGAAATGCTATAAAATTTTAACTTGCCACAAAAAAGGTGTTGTAAGATTTCGACTAATATCTTGGCACCAATAATGTTCTAAAGTTGGCAACTTTATACAAAATAGACTACGAGAAAACACTGATTGAAGATCAATCACATATGTAAGAGAATTCACTTCTGGTAAAATAAAAACAGCCATGTTCCACTCTAGTACAGTAATAACCAAAATGTACTCTAAAAACAATCCACACAAAAGAAAGCACAAAAAACATAAAAAAGTTGGACTTTTTGGACTGGGAAGGTTCCCAGTAACTTCAAGTTAAACCATGCAAGAAAGGCATGTGTTTTGCCCATGGTTGGCATTATGTAATATGTAGTTTTGGCTGTCCCGAGTGGAGTCACAGACATCATAAATAAGGCAATTTGCAACTCTGTAATGGCAGCCAAATTTTTACTCAGTTCATTGGGAAAATAAAGACACTCACAAAGCTCCTACACAAATTCTTTTTCTAGAAGCGTTAATGCTCCTTCTAATTTAGACTGTAGATTGGCATAGAAAATGTTGAAAAGGATCCATGTTGGTTTTTGAACTAGTACAATTTAAAGAATAAGCATACGTGAAAAAAGCTAGAAAGTATACATTTAAGTTGAGTTATAACGTACTGCATAATAACCTAGTAGACAATTAGATTTCCAGCATGTCTATCTTACATCTGTCAATTTAAGTACATTGGAACAGACCCATATCAAAGTAAAGTTAAATGTTCAATACTAGACAACGGTTGTGACCAGTCAATTTCTCTATTACAATAGAACTAAAACAAGTATAGAAGGTTGGGAAACCGAAACTTGGACAAAAATGCAGCCTTTTCCCCTTAAAATTTTAAAAAGCAAGGTCAGGCCAGGTCCATGGCCAGGTTTGTCAGCCAATGGGCAAATCCCTTCCACACCAACCAATGCCCCTCCCCACCATCTTTGTGGTGGATGGTAACAGTTATTAGAAACCTAAACAAATGCCCTGCTATTGAAGGACAACCCGGTCAAAATGCTGCTGGTTTACAAACATTTTCATATGCATAACTGACAAAAGAAGGGTTTGGTTTGAATCTGGACAATTGTATTTATGAGGTCAGAGCTGCCTGTTTGAGCACTGAGACTACAACTTTGGGTTGCCTCTCTGGAAAGTTAATAACAAAAAAAATGCATTGCCTATTTGAAATGCAGTTTCAGAAATGTAAGTTTCGTATAAACTGTATGCTAAACTGAACATAGCATTTCTTAGTTTAACAAGAATAACACAAGATAATATATATTAAAATTATTTAAGCACAAAATGTGAAAAATCAATTACTTTTAGCTAAAACATTACCTGAAAGTATGTTTCCAAGGGAATTATCTTTCACTATTTTTAGACAACAATTTCTTGTACCACAAAGATCCAACAAGCAGGCAAACATACTGAACACGATCGCTCCACAGCACAAAGCAACTATCACTCGAAATTTTATGACCATTGTATTACTGTAACACCAGTATGCTGGAAAATGAAAAAATATCAACTTTTTAATACCTTTATTTAGCTATTAAGAATAAATCACTCAGATGACTATATCAGAAATCTACAACAGATTGAACAAATTAAAAATCTGTACAAAATATGAACAGGTATGTTTGAGTCAGTTTCTTTACCTTTTTGTGTGGGTGAACTGTTTGATTTTAGTTTTATATGAAGGAGTTTACTTAATAACAAAATTTCACCTTTATGTGTTATGGACCAAAAAGGTTTCATATAATTTGGTATAGCATGCAGGGGTACAGCTAGGGGACTTATACATATTTATACTGAATACAAATGAAGCAGCACTTGAACATCATGCAGATTCTAAAGTCAATTAAGTAAAATATTTTACCTAGTGACAATTTTGTTCTTGAAAATCATGCAGATTTTTTTGTGCTGCGAACCTAAGTTTTTCCCATTCTTTCTTGGGTGTAAAGAAAAAAAAACAAAGAAGTTTTAACTCAGGGTTTCACTCTAAAATTTGAAGTATTTAATCTTTGGTATATTTTCTGGCAAATATTCGGTATTCCTCAGTTTTGGACCACAATAGTCAATATTCTGCTCCCCTCCCCCTGACTTTAACCAAAAAACGAAGTTATCACTTTTACAAAGGCTTGTAAAAATAGTTTGCTCTTGTTGAATGCAATGGTCTTGACCCTTATAAAATAAATGAGTGCAAAGGAAACAGGCCAACTATGCAGGCATTCATTGTTGTTCAATAACAGTTGCAGTCATTGTTTTCAGCCAATGATAAAATTAATACATTCTATGATTTACCTTCATGAGGTGTTTGATTTATTCACAATCAAACTCTATCAATCTAAACTAAAACGCAACAGCTTTATGCTGACTAATTTAGTCTTGACAAACGACCAATATAATACGTAATCAAAATAATTACAAAATACTTTTGCATCATACTCCTATATACTTGAGCTCATTCTGAGATAAACATTTGGTGACGTACTATATTATGATCAAAATAAAGTTCTTGGTATTGGGGAAGCCTTATTGGCAAGTGTTCGAAACTACTTGTTTGAATGGAAAACTACTGAAACCTCAACTTCCTCATCCATAGAGAATTTGAACAATTTCTCGTAGATTCCAGCTAAAGCACTACTCAAACCGTTACACGCAATAGTACTTTTCAACTTTCCAGGTTAAACAATGCATGACCAAATAGCCGAATGTGACAACAAATTCGTTTGTTTCCCTTGAAACCCCGTCCGTTCTTACTGCACTAAGGCAAGAAGTTGATACTAAGAAAACATCAAACCGTGAAGCTTGGTTTGCTGCATGAGTTCATACAATATGTCATTATCCGTGATGCCAGTTCTGTTTCTTATGTAAAATAAACTTTGTCTTTAGTTGTCGAAACAAATGTTATTCTTATCAGTTTTTCATGTTTTTAAGAGAAAACGATCGATAAGAGGCATATAAATACACACAGCCATACAAAAAACTCAAATGCAAAAAAAAGAAGCTCTAAGGTTGAACGTGACCGAAAAGTAGCGAAATACGGGGATTAAAAATGGCCTCCACAACAAGAGGTAAACACACAAGTTTTCCTACCCAAATCAGCCGAGGAGCTGTAAGCTATCACTTTGTACAACCCAAGATACTGCCCAGAACATTTTCCCCCAATGATCTTAATCCATTTAGGCTCTGCCTCGGCGATTGCAAGCAAGACTGCTGTAGCAAGAGCAAAAAATGCGGAAATGATGTTTCTATCATACTCGGGCTTTGGGCGACGAGAAGAGCTGCGATTCCTTCGCGAGCGCCTCCTTGGCAATGGAACTGGGTCGTAGAAATTCCAGGGCCTTGGAACCATCGAAAAGCGGTTTTGCATTGAGCTAAATGCCCACGATGACTTAGCAATCCACAAGTAAACTTGTTCACTAAATTCGGTACGACAACAACTTGTATCGTAATGGTGTCTTAGACCAAGTCACGTGACCACTCGGTTGATCGGCTGAGTTGACAGGAAGTGGCAGATCATCACGTTTTATTTTCATCATCAAAAACGGTTGTTTTAAAAGTGTTAAAAGTGGATGAAATAAAAGTTAGGAGTTAAGAAAAGACAAAATTGCTGTGTTGTGGTCATGGTAGGGCAAAAGAGAGAATTTGATGTTAAAGGTATACGGTAAAAAGCAGAAAATCGTCCTCTTCGCTGATTGTATGACGATGAAATATCTTTTACGTAATCAAAAAAGTTCGAGAAAGTAGCTGGATTAAAAATCAATTAAGCTAAGTATGTGGCTTGGTTGTTGCAGATTTTTGAACAAAAAGTCGTTAAGATTATCATGACCACAAAAGTCAGTTAGATAGGCCCATTTTTATCCTATAGTGACGAGCTGAGTGCGAAAGAGTCGAAAGCAAACTTTAAGAACAACTTTTAAAAATGTTGAAAAGTCGATTAGATATATGGCGATCTCGCAGCTTGACCACGAGCAGGTAATCGCTACCTCCCTAGGAATATCGCGCGGAGTTTCTTTATATAGCTTCATTAATAAATGTTCCGGAATCGGTGCATGTGATTAAAAATGTTGAACCCGCAGTTTACACCTTCGTTTGGAAAGAGAAACGGAGGTCTAATTCTAAATATGGTTGATATGAGATCTTAAATAAAAATGGTTATGATCGGTTTTATAAAAGAATCGAGTTCGAGTTTCTAGGTTTTCACCCGTCGTCAGTGAGTTAAAATTCTAAAATGGTGTACATGATTAAATCCATGAGACGTACGCTGGATGAGTGGTCCTGGGAACGCGTCTCTGACCGATTATGACGTCATCCGTTGCCTGGATACTCACGCCAAGAAAACTGATCGCAGCTTTTCACAAACATTTATTGCTTGCAGAGTACGAGACCAAATAAAAAGAGAACAAGAACTGCAAGATTATAATGGTAAGAACGAGGTAATTCTTTATAACTTTATTGATCGCTCTTGATTTACGTTTCAAAACGTTTTTTCTAAAAAGTAATCTCTCAAAGAAAATCCGGCCGAATGCATCAATGTTAGTGAAGCTCCTTCTTTTTTTAATAATTGTAATGAGAAAAGTTAGGAGATTTGTTCATAAAGGTTTGCCGAGACACAAAAACGCAAACGCGTTAACATTTTTGTCAGTTTTGGGCCATTTCAGCTGCGGGGAAGTATTTCGAAAACTTGAAGACGGCAATCGAAAAAATTTCAAGAATTGAAGTAAAGAGTTCGATTGAAATTTTCAAATCTGTACGATATTGAATGGGAATTTAGAGAATTCAACTACATTTGAAATTTCTTTGTCGAAGTTTTGCGTTTCACTGAACCGAAAATCGGACAAAAATTTACCAAATGGTTTTATCCAAACAAAATCAAGGTATTTGTCGCTGATGTTCCAATCACGGATTCCTTCCACTTCTCAGAATGCAAATCGTCAAACGTAGCTAAGATCTCAAAACCTTTATTTAAGCTGGCAAAACATCAAACTGCCTCACAAGTATTCAACACTCAACAATGCCACACTGACAAGTCAAACCAAAAGGAACAACCATTTCGGCCGTACGGCATCATCCCATGCTCTCGATATGAGATCAAGTGTGGCGACCCAGCCTACACTGGTTCCTGTATTGATGGGGAATGGTGGTATGACGTGGTGAAAGCAGCCCCTAAACCAATGGGGTGGGCCGATTGGTCACACGTGTTCCCTGATGTGCCAAAGGGGATTTTTGAGCTATTTTCAGTGGAGCCATGTACAACTCCAACAGAGCTCTCCTCCCCTGAGGGTATGAGTAGGTTTGAAGTTGTTGTATCTAATATCTGTGGTTCACAGTGTTCTACAATTCACGTTAGTAGTATAAGAGGGGTTCTGGCGCCACCGGCGCACCGGCGCAAGATTAGCCCCGTCCCGGGTTCTGGCGCCACCGGCACACCGGCACAAGATTAGCCCCGCCCCTTCACAATGACGTCACAAGGATAGCCGGCGGGATCAGCCCAAACTGGTTTTAAACTGGTTTTTTAGATCCGACCGTTAGAAGTTTTCGCGCCTTAATTAAGTAGCTACAATCCGACCGTTAGATGTTTTGGCGCCCAAATTTCTATTGTTGTCCGGTTTTGGAAATGATGTCATGTTCTATTTTAAGAATAACTGGTCAAACCTGTTTTTTTATTTCGAGAAGTATAACAGGGGTAGTCTTATCAACTCCTTTACTCCAAACCACAAGTCATGGAAGATTTGTCTAAGTTCGAGACTCTTGATGCTTTAATTGTCAAGAGTTGCGCTGTGCAAGTCTCTGAACATCTCAATGAGATTTTCACAAAGTGTTGCTGTGGATATAGGCTATTGGAACAGAACATTTGCTGTGCCATGCTAACACAAGATGAAAAGATAGAGTTGTATTTTGAAGAAGCTCTACGCCACGTGACCGGAGTAAAGGAGCATATAAAGGACTGCCTTACAGCTTTTCTACCAAACAAGCGGGATCAATTAAAGTTTTGGCGGCAAGTTTCCAGGGATCCCTGCTGCGATAATGTTTGGAAAGCTAAGATCAAGAAAAACGTGATTAGCATCATGACTTTTACCTGGTGAAACCGGTCTGACTGGTTTGAGAAACTCATCGCTATAAAGACCCTCCATTCTGCAACACAAACAATTTTGCCTAGAGATGTTAGCGACTAAACAAGTGGTTGTTGGAAAGGATGCAGTTGCAGTACTTGCCACAGATGAACCTGAAATGGTAGTAATGTCAAGAATTTCCAAGGTTTTGCAGACCTTCTATGTGGAGACACTTAAAAGACACATTCAAAGACTCTCAAAAGAGGTCTGCGGTGGTTGTAGCTGGGAAGGATACCTCATGGAGAAGACCACGAATGTTATATACATGATGAAGGGGGAGCTTGGCTAAAGCTTCAGGAACAAGCACTTGATAGAATCAACCCAGCACTATTTTTTGCCATGACTCAAGACGTTTGTAGGAATGAACTAAACCTTACTGTCACTTTCCACTGGAAGTACTTCCTTAAAGAACTCTTTAACCGGAACGCGTTGGAAAGCTATCTGCTGTATATGGGAATAAAAGACTGGACTGAATATGAAATGATTGCGGAACTTGTTTGTGAATGACTTGTTACAAGAAACCGTGTGTAATAAAAACATAATGCTTTTCAATTCCGGTCTCATTTTTTGGTATATGAATGAGGATGAGGTTCTACCTTGCTCTCGTTAGGGTAGTGGCTAGTTTCTTAGAATTACCTCCAGTATCAGTAATCCAGTCGGAACACCCACTACTCATACTTCTCAATATCCACCGTAGTTTAGCCACAGATGGTGGTATGAATTGGGGACGCTTACTTTACCTAGTGAGATATGCGGAAGAATATAGACTAAAGAGCGAGGAGTGGGATACGTTTTTTGTGGTTTTGAAGCGTTCTCATCCCAGTATCTTTCCAAGTACACCCTCCCTAATCCTAGTTTTCCTCTCGTCTATAAAAGAAGGATTGCCAAGATTTCTTCTCAGTCGATTTTCAAACTAAGCACTGAAAGGATGTCTTGTTGCTGCTCACCGGGTCTACCAACGGTTCAATTAGAAAACATTTTTAGCTGAGTCCGTTGTTTACTCTCCTGTTGCGGTGGAAAAATTGTGATTCAAGCATCGGAGCTCGATGGAAGAGGAAATAGAGCAGTATCTCCTCCAGAAGTATTTCGCTCTCGACGAAGCAGGGAGCCTTGGTGGCGTAAATGCTTTACATCATGCTGTAAAAGAAGAGGGGAAACATAGAATATCTCGTAAAAGGATTCGCGATTGGTTAAAGACGCAAGACACTTACACGTTGCATAAACCAGTTCGTAAACGCTATTCGAGGAATAGAGTTATTGTGGGTGGTATTGACCATCAGTGGCAAGCTGACCTGGTTGATCTCCAGTCTTTAAGCAAGTACAACAACGACTACAAGTACTTACTGACGTCTATTGACGTCTTCTCCAAATTCGCTTGAGCCATTCTTTAAAGTCAAAGACTGGCAAAGAGATTACCGAGGCTTTTCAAACCATATTAAAGACTGGTAGGAAACCTCTACGTCTCCAAACTGATGAGGGTAAAGAATTTTTAAACAGACAAGTTCAGTCCCTTCTCAGTGACAATAACATTGCATTCTTCACAACCCACAACGAAACCAAAGCCAGTGTTATCGAAAGATTTAATCGCACATTAAAGACCAAAATGTGGCGGTACTTCTCGTGGAAAAATACTCCCAAGTATACCCCAGTTCTACAGAAGCTATGACGATATTGTCCAGGAGTAAAGTTCAAGTTTAAATTAGGGGATCAAGTCAGGATAAGCAAGATGAAAAGGATTTTTGAAAAAGGCTATTTGCCCGGTTGGACCGAAGAGATATTCATTATTTCAAAACGGATTCGTCGCCATCCTCCTGTTTATCAGTTAAAAGATTATACTGGAGAAGTGCTCGAAGGAACGTTTAACGAGGATGAACTTCAGGAAGTGAAAAAGACGGATGATGTATACACTATTGAGAGAATTATCAAGCATAGGAGACGTGGAGGACAACTTGAGTATCTTGTAAAATGGAGAGGCTAACCCGAGAGTATGAACAGTTGGGTATCGGAAAGAGATGTCATACCTTTGTCAGACGCATAACTTAATATTGTAATGAAAATTGTCAATAAAGCTTATAAAACGAGATGAGTCTGTGTTTATGAAGTCATTTTAAGTTAGGTGTTTGCAATGGAAGGTCAGTTTTATCTCATGCTTCCCAGCAACTCGTCCATGAACGTATTTCCAAACAATACATTATCAGATTTCACTGTCAATCTACCTCAGCCCTTAGATCTAACTGGGGACTGGGTGGTCGCTCTCAGCGAAATTCAGTATCCACATACGTGGAACAATGTTCGTTCACTTGAGAATGTGTTTTGTACTCGGCGTGGTGAAGCACTTCCCAAACGATATCCCATTCCAGTTGGATATTATAATTCAATACAACAAATTCTCGAGGCCATGTAGAGTCCAACACAAAGAGAGATTTGGTTTTGACATACAATAATGTTACAAGACGCGTTACCGTAAAGAGGTAAACAACAACCTGGAGATTTTATTCGGAGATGGATTAGCTCTTTTGCTAGGATTTGACAATGGAACATCCACGAGTCGCCAGTTTAGCTGCTGGATTCCACTCTCTTTATGTGTACACTGATGTTGTGGAAGCCCAACTAGTGGGGGACACTAGGGTTCCTCTCTTCGCATTGTGAACATTGAGGGAGAGGATGGTGAGATCATAACAAAGACACTCCAGAACCCATTATACATGCCAATAAACCGTAAGTTCATAGAACGCATCCAATGTAATATAAAGGACGACACGAACCAGTTGGTACCATTTGAAAGCGGGAAGCTGATCATAACACTACACTTCAAGAGAAGCAAACCGTTCTATTTGTAAAAACCAACATGCGTAAGCAACATCAACCAAACGTCAAGACCTATGAACAATATTTTAAAAATCAGGCTGGAGGAGCTACATTACCCAGATTTAGAGGTGCGAGCGTACAGCGTGGATATGGTCTAGGAACCATGTTCCACAGTCTGTTTCGCTTTGCTTTTCCTCCCGAGTATGATAGAAACATCATTTCCGCATTTTTTGCTCTTGCTACAGCAGTCTTGCTTGCAATTTTTTCCTCTGGTTAAATCAGGAGCTAAGACAGTCGGTAAAACAGCTGTCAATACTGGTATAGAAATAGCTAAAAACGCTTTAGCTGGTAAAAATCTCCGTACTGCAGCGGTGGAACGTGCAAGAGAAGCAGGTGGACAATTGAAACAGAGAGCTTTAACTGCAGTTAAGAACACTCTGGTCTCTCAAACTGGAACGGGAAGAAAGCGAAAAGCGGCAGAGTCTAAAACTTCAACCACGACCAAAAGAGCAAAACCGTCAAGGGCTATAAATAAAGAGACAGGAAGTGCATCCATCAGTCGTCCTTCAGCAAGGAAAGCGAACACATCTCAAGGAAACCAGAGAAAACGAAAACCTCAGTCAACAGCCTTTACTGAACTTGGCCCATACTTTAAGAAGCCAAAATTCTAAAGAAAATGGCTTTTGTTCATCATGACTCAGCTGAAATTATTAGTAGTTCCCTGGATTTGTTTACCGTACCAGCTATTCAAACGGGCGAAGAGCATGGGAAATGGCACGATGCCCATCCTGTATCTAGTATTACTGCAGGTGGTCCAATAGAGTTTTCGATTGACAGAAGCTCCGAGTATCCTGATTTGGCACATACGTATTTATAAGTAAAAGCAAAGGTGACAGCAGCCGACGGTGGTGTACTTACAGACAAGAAAGTTACACCAGTCAACTTATTCCTTCTGTCATTGTTTAGTCAAGTAGACGTTAAGCTGGGCAACAAACAAGTTTCTTCAGGATCCAGCACCTATTCCTACAAGGCCATGTTTGGAACATTGTTAAACTACAGTGATGAAGCCAAGACTTCGAAAGTTACCAGCCAGCTATTTTACAAGGATACAGCCGGAGCTATGGATGAAACAGATCCGGCTAAGCTTGTTGACGCCGGTGGTAATGGAGGACTGATTTCACGGTACAAACACTCCAACAAAACGCCAGCTTCGAAATGATCGGTCCAATCCATGCTGACATCTTTTTTCAAAACCGTTATATTTTAGATTTTGTTGACCAGAATCTAAAATTCACAAGAGCTCGAAATGAGTTCTGCCTGATGTCTGGGGAAGCTAATCCAAACCAGAAAGTTTTTATTGAAGAAGCTGTTCTCTATGTGCGGAAAGTAAAGCTGAACTCTTCGGTTACACTAGCTATTAACAACCAACTGAAAAACACAACTGCCAAGTACCCCATAAGAAGAACAGACCTCAGAGTTGTCACTGTTGCAACTGGACTTCAGAACACTACACAAAACAACGTCTTCAATGGCTTGCTTCCAGATCGAGTAGTGATTGCAATTGTGGATAACGACGTGTATAATGGATCATATCGAAAAAACCCTTACAACTTTAAGAACTATGAAGTCAGTTCTCTAGCTGTGTTTGCTGATTCCAACGAGGTTCCTCAGAAACCGTTGCAGCTCAAGTACAGCGCAGATGGGGGTCAAGCATATCTTCTTGGTTATCAGTCGCTCTTCAACGGCACTGGAACTATGCTTGGGGATCATGGCAATCAAATCTCACGAGATGACTATCCCAATGGTTGTACCCTCTACTGTTTTAATTTAACACCTGATTTGTCTAGTGGTGAAAACTTCAGCCTTATTAAAAAAGGAAACCTGAGAGTTGAAATTCAGTTTGCACTAGGCCTTCAACAGACTGTAAACGTGCTGCTCTTTGGTGAATTTGACGCACTGGTTGAGATTGACTATTCCAGAAACGTCTTGTTTGACTATTCACCGTGAAGATGAACCTCTTCAACTTAAAGAACTCTTTAATCAAGATAAGTTTACGAAGCAGCAAGTTCAAGGTGTTTTCCCATCCGATCTTTTACCAGAAACGGCAACAAGTTATCCGAGCGCTTTTGTTGTTTTTTATTTTGTTGAGAATAAGTCTAGCCTTTCCCTTCAATGTTTTTGGGACGGTTTCAAGTACTTCGCTCTCGATATCATCAGCATTGACCTTGGGGGGTTCTGGTTCCGGAACTTCTTTCACACTTCCCACACCTGCGTTTCCAAAAGGCGCGTTTTGTACTCTTACCGAGAGAGGTTCATCTTTACGTTGACCATAGAACTGGAGGTATCTTTGTAATGTTTGGTTATAAAGCTGTATTTTCTCATCGTCCCTAAGGTCTTTACGCTGTAATATGTGTTCCATTTCGCTGTCCAGCGACGATAACTTTTTAACAAGTGGGGAAGTTTCAACGTTGTGCTTGCTCTGTGCATTTCCTAGTACATTTTCTGGTACCACGACCATTCGTTTTGCATGATTCATTATCCAATAAGACTTGCTAACGCAGCTAACACTGGAGGAAGTATAACGCTTAGAAAACTCCCACCGTGTTGTACAATGGCGTTTTTCTTCTTGTTAAGAGGAATTGTCTTATCTGCTAGAGTAATAAGTGTTCTCTTATGACGAATGAGTTTCTGTCTTTCTGACGAAGAAGTGGGTACCGTCTCCTTAAGTACGTTGAGGATGCACTCACATACAGCTTTTATGAGCTGACTGTCAGCCGTCTGTAGAATTGCCTTTCTCTGTCTAGCGTTGCACTTGCTTAAAACTCTAAGGAAATCGGTTTTGTTCTTCACAGCTTGAGACATCGTTTATATTGAACCAATTAGAGATTGTCACTTGTATTTATAGTCTCTTTGGACATAAGCGTATTCTGTTTCACCTGGGAATATATTGGTACGCAAGCGAAACGCCTCCGGGGTGTCAGATCTCATATCAATCATGAGGTACCCAAATGGAGATGACGTCGCACCGTCATAGGCTTCCAGTAAGAATTTGTTGTTACCAGGTTACATTTGCTTCGCCAAGTTCACTATCTGTGACTTATCTCGTGGGTTCCGAAAAATGACAAAATAGGAGAAGTTCAAGGAAATGGTTCGCATCTCTTTCCCTTGGTAGAATAAGTTGTGCACAATAAAGATAACCGAGAGATTTTTGTGACGTACTTTAGTAAAAAACTGCGTCAACATCTTGTTATCTGCTAGTTGGGCCATTAAATCATCCATTATAAGCAAGTTTTGGTACTGGGGATTGATCATATCCCCAATGTCTTGTGGGAGTCCCTCAACGAAAACGATTTTTAGAATTTCTTGCTTCATCTGATCGAATAGAGGTTGATATTCACTATAACAGTAAATTATTTTTTCGGGTGCTCCGTTTATCGTTTGATCGCCTAGTTTCAGTAAACGGTAGACGAAAGTGGATT
Organism: Hydrozoanthus tunicans; assembly: GCA_026413305.1. Taxonomy (NCBI): domain Eukaryota; kingdom Metazoa; phylum Cnidaria; class Anthozoa; order Zoantharia; family Hydrozoanthidae; genus Hydrozoanthus; species Hydrozoanthus tunicans. The sequence continues at coordinate 21,433 of JAOBAT010086971.1, forward strand.
TACCAGAGAGGCTTGGTACTGATATTATTGTCGAGAAAGTATGTTTCCATCGCACATCCATGGTGTCAACTAAAGGTGAAAACACTGTTCCCTTTTTATAGTTACAATGTCAACCAATTATTTGACGAACTGTTCTGTGTACTTTGATTTGGATGAATGTCATTGTTTTGATGGAATTTAACTTTTGGTTGGAATTTTGCTTGTTGTAACCAAGGCCTTCTCTGTTCTGGGGATAACTCGTGAACGTCAGTGAGATGATTTGAAAGTTTAACCAAATATTTTGCACCGCAATTCGGAATAGGACAATCTTTAAGATAGCGCCTTGACATGATGTCTCTTTGAATATTAGACTTTAAATGACTAGATTTAAGCATCTTTGAAAATTTATACAAAAATTGATAAGCATTGCTGAGACCGCTATGATAACATAACTTTCCATGACGATACTTTTAACAATGAGACAAACAGACGTGATGAACTCGATACACCGTGTTTATAGCCATCCAATCCACCCTTTGATAAGATAGAGCCTTTTATCTTATCACTATCACAGGTCTACTGCGTTCAAGTATTAAGGGAACTTCGACACTAGACGGAGCTTTGACTGAACAACAAAACACGGTTTAAGTTGCAACTGAAACGGCAAACATCATCTTGACGAATTTAGCAACCTTTTCATTCAAGATGTCGAGACTAAGCACACAGAATCACCGCCGGTGACGAGCTCACACCGAATTTAAGTAAAAATTTCACTAAAATGGCAGGGACAAACAGGACAAAAAGGACAAAACCAGGGCGAAAAGGACAATCGGGACAATATGCGAGAGACATATTCATTGATTATTTATCCCTATGATGACTTTACAACCAAAACTTCTTACCTCACATTTCTTGGAATCTTTTCCAACTATTAAATGAACGATGGCCTCCAACCTCCCCTTTAGCTATCCCTAGCTACATACTTTTTTTTATTTTAGTTAAGGAAGTTCTGATTGTCTAGTCATCTATCTCTTTTAAGAAAATGAACGACAACAGAATTTCTATCAACATGTGTTTTAAATTATTATACAATATTTACAGCAAGGGTGAACATTAGCATAAAAACACTATTTACAAATTCACTGCATTTGTTGAATACGATAGTGACCGTAGGCAAGCGAGTCACAGCCATTGTCTAATAAATATCTCTTATCACCGTAAGGGCTGAGACCAACTTTGTTTAGATTAATGGAAAAAATGTCATGAGAAAAACTGCGAATCTGCTTCATAGAAGCCATTTTCTGTTTTCTAGAAAGTAGACAGTTTTGATAGTCTCTGTGAAGTAACACACGCTTGGTCACATTCTTAGCCACTCCTTTCGCCGTCTTCTTTTCCACTTGCTTGCTTCTTGGGTGTAAAGAAGAGAATACATCTTAGGGCGTAGACCAACGAACTCTTGTATGGGGATGCCAACGGTCTCATCTTTCATTTTTCCGAGGACTTTCTTGTTCAAAGTACTGTGGAGACGATGACTAGCAGGATAATCTGACGTGTCGAAGAGGTGCGCATCTTAGACCATGTCGTCATAGACATCGTGCGTCTTGATCTCATAGCACAGGCTGTCTGTATCGGTGAAGAGAAGCTTTGCGTTATGGTGGTACTTAGTTTTCACATAATTGTAGTGGAAGTCGTACATGAGAACTTTAGACAGGTCAAGGATGGCAAAACCGACGTAGATGGGGCGGTTGAGGAACAGGCTAGGCTTGTGCATATTGACCGCAGCAAGGTCTTGAGAGAAGATTCTGAAGGCGTTGAACGAGGGCGAGGCGATGAGTTTTGTGAGTTTCTTGGTGTTGTTGACCAGTTTCATATTCATGCGCTTTCGTAGGTTTTCCATAGTCTTACTGAAGACAGCATTGTTCATCAATTTGAAGAAATCCTTTTTAAAACCATTGACTGCTTGTTTTCTTTTTTCAGTATTAAACTCGATATAGCTTTTGAGCCATTTACTCTGCTTGAAGGTCAAGACACGGTGAATTTTAGTGAGGCACTTGCCAAGGGACAGGTACAGCTTGAGGTTGCGGTAGTTGACGATGTAGTGAGACTTGTTTTGGAGGTTGGGAACTAGCTTGGCTGGAGCGTTTCGACTGATGTTCAACTCTTTCCCAAGCTCGCGACAGTAGGGGGACAGCATGTTGGGAGTAATTTTCTTTTTTTCGGGCGCCAGGGGATAATCACTGTGAGCGTCGTGGAGATGTTCGGGGTAATGCAGGTCCACTTCTAAGATATAGCCATCTTCACCATCATCTGGTACAACTTTAACATCGAGGCGTTCAACCTCTTCTTGAGTCAACAAAATGTAGTACATGATGTAGCTTGTATCTTCATCCGGATTGAAGTCAGGAACGTAAGGACTGTTTGCCTTACTAAGACGATTGGAGATCATCGAGATGCCACCACGTAGACCTTCTTCCACAAACAGATACATATCAGGATCTGTGATTAGTTCCAGTTCAACATCAGTCATCTTGAGACAGGCCTACATAGCTAAACTAGGTGAATGTAAAAATGACAAGGGTCCAGTTTGTAATAGTTGAGACAGATGGAGCGGAAGTTCTCAAACACGTCGGCAATGAGAAGAACGTCAGATTTTAAGTAGAGGTCGTGGTACTCTCCAAGATTATTTAAGTTGAAAACGTTGTAGATGTTTTGTGCATGGGCATAGTCCACGTCACTGATGTCTTTATCTTTTAACTGACTGTAGAACGCATCCTTGGAAGGGGGTTGAGTTTCTTCAAATTTGATTTCACTATCTATATAGTCATATGGATAAACACCTTTACGTAGGAGGAGGCTGACCTTTTCTTGATTTGGAAAGTGTTTCTTCAGGTGGTGAAACTTGGACGGGCCTTCTTTGGCAAGATTAGAAACAAGTTTTTCTAGAGAACTGTTCATAAATTGTAACGAATCAATAAAATCAAGTTTGCCAATGGAGAAGGAGATGTATTTTTCCATGTTGTTTGGGATGCAATTGATCTCTTCATTTTTAACTTTACCAAGGCCTTGCATAATAAGGTGAGATTCATACCTTTGCAGGTTGTGGAAGATGACGGATATACGACCATAGAACTTGTAGTTAAGGTTGCATTCATTGTGGGCCGGGCCCCGGTATTTTCCTGTAAGGTGACAGTGGTCACGCACACGGTCAGTTCCTAAGGGTTCTTCGCAGATGTGACAGTTGAGGGCTTGGCGGAATTCATGTTCTTGCTCTGGGGTGATGGTCATAGGAACAACATGCTCTAGGAACTTTCCGAGTTGGTTTGCTTCTTTGAGGAGGCAGTTAAGGAATTTGTCGACAGAATCAGACCCACGGTAGACAATTGGTGGCTTGCAATATTTCTCCTCTTGGGAGACAACGACGTACGAAAAGCCACAGGGTTGGTGCTGCTGGTATTTTTCAGTCGAGTAGGGTAGTTGGATCTTTAGAAGCTGAATGAATCTTAGATGTCAGGCTCGCACAATCTGCATAGATGACAAAAGGTGTTTTCAGTTTCTTGTGATAATCTTTAAATTAAAGAGTAGAGTCTTCATAGTCAAGCAGCTTGATTTTTTGGGGTCAATGTTTTATGCAATGAGGGAGGTGACTGTCAAGAAGGTCTTGGCGAATGAATCCATGGAGACAGTAGTGACAATAGAAAATTCGGGCTTTGCGTTTGTTAAGGTGGTACAGCAGCTTGTTGAGGTCCTTGACGAGACAATAGTGTCAGACAGTTCCTTTTGAGATGAGGAGGAGGTTGACGTGGGCATTAAAGTTGGCTTTGGTGATGTGGAGAGGGAAGAGTTCCTCTTCCTCATATCCAAAGACATTGACGGAGGACTGGTTATATTTCTCGAATTTTGGTACTTGATCAATGGTCATAGGCATCTTGATACCATCGACGTTCAACTCGTGTTCGTAAGGTTGATACTTAGAAACTCTCTGGGGATTCTTATCTTGAGGATGAAGGAAGGCGAGGATAGAATAAAGAAAACAACGATTGTCACTGTTCTGTACGTTGACAAGGGCTTTGGTCTTCTGAAGTTGATGGGGGAGGGGTAGATAACTGCTTCCCGCGAGAGGTCTGTAGGTGGCAATACACAAATCCAAGTGGTAGATTTCGTCCAGTGTCCAACCCGACCCTTGTCTTATGTACTCCAAAAGCGATTTTTTTATTCTTTCAATGGCCTCTTCCACTTGGTCTCTCAATTCGTGGATGTTCGTGGCTCTCACACTCAAACTTCTGAAGTGGGCATCGGAGACCACCATCTTGCTGCTGTTTGATGAGGCATACTTTACAGCACAGGTAGAATTTCGACCCTGTCGCTCTCTCAACTCTCGCTTCAGGTTCCTGATCACGCTTTCCATTTTCTTGAAGAGGAAATAGGAGAGATCGCCCTTCTCGTTGACTCTCGGATATAACTTGATGGTCCTCAAATTGTTGTCAAGGGCATTGACCTCATCACATTCCTCTCCTCGTTGAGGTAAATTGTTTTGTTCTTCCTCTTGGTCTTGCCGATTTTCAACTTCCTCAGCTACCCCAGCTCCTTGTTGGTTGACTTCCGGTTGTTCTTGGGCCTGATCTCCATTGAATCGGCTGGGACACGTGAAGATATGCCGGTTATAATCACCGCGATGGTGAAATTTTCGGCTACAGAATTCACATTCAAACTGCCCTTGCTGGAAGTGCTTCTTCCTGTGGTGTCTCATATCATCAGCCCTCTTGAAGGAGGCTTCACTCAGTTCGCATTGGTATGATGCAGTTCCGTGAACTGTTCTTTTGTGACACTTAAGATCACTCAACCTTGAAAACTTTGATGGGCAGAGAGGGCAATGGTGTTTTGATGCAACCTAGAAGAAAAGGTCAGTTCCTATTAGTCATCTGAAGCATATTATTTCATAAAACACCCTCTGTATGCACACCTTGAAGACAAACTTTCATCAAAGTATAAGACAAACCTTGGTGACTTTCGCCTGTGGCTCATTACTAGAATCCGCCTCGGGTTCTCTGCTACGTTTAATTCCACTGGTGGAGGGAACCTCTTCCTCAGTTGGCATGCCCTTGGTTAGATAAGAATAAAAAAAAATATAATCAATATAATTTCAGGAGGACTGAATGAATAAACGTTTCGTATTGTATTAATCATGTTGAGTTGACCCTGGGTCAGGCTTCAGAGGAGTACACTTCAGGTATTATATACGAAGTGACCGTATATATCAGAGTAGTCCACTTCAGGCAATCATATATGGAGTAGTTGTCCGATTACCGGCTAAAGATCGAATTCATGACGTCAGACTGATGATGCCATGATGCTGCTTAGCAACCAATTAGTATAAAACAGAACGTTGGCAATTACAAATCCCTTTTTCTAGCTAGACTTTTCCAAAGATGGACAGTCAACATGCAAACGGCGGTGACGGGAATGGTGACGAGTACAGAAAAAACAGGAAAAAGGCATTAGAAATAATTGAAAAAAGAAAAAAAAAACAAGAGTTAATAAGGAGGTAAGTGGAGTTATGAAACGTCCGAAGTATCGCAAAACGTGGACCAGAGAAAGGACTTGAGACATCATTGAACTAAACAGTGAAATTATTTAATTTACTCCCTAGGTTAGCAGAACGATTTGGGGTGAGCCCCGAAGTAATGGAGTTAAGGCTGCTTTATCTAGCCGCGATGGGGTTCCATCCCCAGAACTAATATTTGAGTTTTTTCCTGAAGCGGCCTTAAAGTAAGTGTTCTTTATACCAGGTTCGAAGTTGTTTTATCATATTTCTCGTATTTTTAGAGAATGTATGAATGCTCAAATGCTCATCTATTTTTACTTCTCCCCCTTCTAGCCTGACCAGGGATATAAATTAGAGGTATGAAATAAATTTTTGTTTTCTCTTTAGCTGCTAACGATCTTTTTTCTTTTCTCAAATATCGATATACACCGTGCAAGAGATTGTAAAACATCTCAACACACACATCTTACCCCCTCCCCCGTTTTCGATAGAGGTCTTATTTTCTCATGTTTTATTTTTCAATGAATGAGTCAATGAAGACGTAGTTTTACTTTTTGTTTTAACGAATAAACTTATAATTTGAATGAATTCAAGTTGTAAAGTGGTCGTTTGCTCTAATATAATTACAATGCTACAATCTACGTTGCGAAATTGTTACGAGGTGGTGCTGAGCTTTCACAATAGTAATAAAGGTGTTGAGAGAAAGTAAACTTTAAAGTTATGTATTTCTTTGTCAATAGAATTGTGTAATAATTACCCATCTGGGTGGTATGAAACCAAACCTATTGCTATGACAAGATTTTTTTTTTTAAAGGGGGTTTACCTCGTTATGCATCGGTTGAGCGACTTCCCGACCGTTTATATTTCCCGTGTCATATGAATTACTGGTCTGTAATAGAAATGTTTTTTATTTCAAAACACAACAATCAAATACAGTTGGCTCTAGCTCGTTACGGTTCACGACATCGCGTTGCACTTGCTAATGGTTATTGACGGTTCAACAGCTAATAACAATGGAGTTACCATGACAGTCACCATAAGGACTAATTGGGGCAAACATGATGATAGCACAGTTGGTAGAGCGTTAGACTATAGTGGGAGAGGTTGCAGGTTCCAGCCCTATGGGGGGCAAAAGAAAAATTTTCCTTTCTTCTTTGAAAATTTCTTTCCTTCTTCAGATTCAAAAAAGAAATTTATTTTGGAGGTTGCACAAAAATAAAATTTAAAAACAACATAAAAGACAAGGGTTTAAGATAAAAATGCGCGAATCTCAGTTGAGAGTTACAGAGATACAGTAAAAAAAAAGCAGATACGCTGACTAAGAAAAGGGAAAATATAAGTAACTAGTAATTTAGACATAAACTCACCGACTGACTATCCGTGAACAATTCACGATAGTAGTAGACAGACTGTTAAACACAGACTGCTCAAAATCATCTTGATCAACTAACTGACAGAGTCTCTCATATGCCAGTCCAATAAACTCATCTGGAATTGGACTCCAAAGATCAAAAAAATTCTCCAATTCTCGAAGAGTTGCACAGCTGCGGATTAAGAGTTCCCAATTCGTGTTGATGCTTGAAGCAAGTACTAAAAGAGATAAAAACGAGCGTCGTAATAATTAGAAAAAAAATAAAAACAGTTTTTACCAGTTATTCTGAAAACAGAACATGACGTCCTTTTAAAAACACGACAACAATAGAAATTTGGGCGCCAAAACATCTAACGGTCGGATTGTAGCTACTTAATTTAGGCGCGAAAACGTCTAACGGTCGGATTTAAAAAAACAGTTTAAAACCAGTTTGGGCTGATCCCCCCGGCTCAGCAGGAATCTCAAAATGTCGATCAATATTTAACAGACCTTCGTTAGATTGCAGCTAACTGTGATTTTGAGTCTATAACACCTGATCAGCTTCTCCGAGATCGATTGGTCACTGGAATAAAAAATGCCAAGGTCCGTGAAAATTTACTCAGAGAGAAGAAACTTACCCAAGCAAAAGCGATAGACATCACCCATGCGGCAGAGAGCACAGCTGACCAAATGAGAGTGATGACGGCAGAGTCTGGACTGAGTTCTCTGAAGGAGAAAGAGCCCTTAAATAGTGTCCCAGTCGTGAGTAATAGTTTGACCAAGGACTGTAGATTTTGTGGTCGAAACCATGAGAGACGCAAATGTCCTGCCTTTGGGCAGAACTGTGCATATTGCAAAAAGAAGAATCATTTTGCTGCCAAGTGCCCAGCAAAACAGAAGGTATCCCTACTTCAAGAGCGATTCTATTTAAGTGTGGCAGGCAACGGACACGGCAGCCGTGAGATGGTGACCTTAGCAGTATCAAAGGAAGCTGATGGGCTTTCTAGCCATAAATTGGCCTTTTTAATGGATACTGGGGATGAATGTAATATTTTACCGTAGGATGTCTACGAGGTCGGGACAGGGGATCGCCAGTTGAATTCACTTGACGCTCGTGGCAAGTCAGTCTTGCAAACGGAGACGAACAGCAGATTGAAGGAAAAGCCACTGAAGTAAATGTAGTCAAGGGAGGTGTCATAAGCCAATACTTTCTAAACAGACAATGCTAGACATGAATTTGATAAAGATACTTAACAGTGACCGAGAGCATCGCATTAGTGTACTAAAGACAAACACAGAGCAAATCCTCGAGGATTACAAAGATGTGTTTGAAGGGCTTGGAAAGTTGAATGGACAGTACCATATAAAGCGTGAACACTTCCCCATGCCCACTGTTGAAGAAATTGCGACCAGATTAAATGGGGCTAAACTATTCAGTGTTTTTGATGCCAGTAATGGTTTCTGGCAAGTTGAACTTGATGACAAATCTAGTATGCTCACAACGTTTAACACTCCGTTCGGGCGATATCGTTGGAAGCGAATGCCATTCGGCATCAGCAGTGCACCAGAGGTCTGGCAGCGCAAAATGTTAGGGCACATCGAAAAGCTTAAGGGAGAAGAGGTTATTGCAGATGATTTTGTCGTGGTCGGATATGGCAACACGCCCGCTGAGTGGCAGTCAGACCATGACCGAATGTATGTGCTTCCTGGACCGTTGTATGAAGAAAGTCCGATTGAGGCAGCGAGAAGTCCCCTTTATGGGCCACATTTTGACCCCTGAAGGCCTTAAACCAGACCCACACAAGTTTGAAGTAATTGTCAAAATGCCAGACCCAACTGATGTTCAGTCATTGCGCCGATTTATCGGTATGGTGAGTTATTTAGCGAAGTTTCTACCCTGTTTATCTGAGGAAACAGAAGTTCTGAGAAAACTCACCGAAAAGGATGCTCAGTGGTGTTGGTTACCTGCTCATGCCAATGCCGTAGCCCATATCAAAGAAATGATTGTATCTGCACCTGTACTGGCTTACTATGATGTAAGTAAACCTGTGGTCATTCAGTGTGATGCGTCGCAAAGTGGACTTGCATTATTGCAGGAGGGGCGTCCTGTGGCTTATAGCCCTCGTGTAATCACCCAATTTGAACAGAACTATGCACAGATTGAAAAAGAACTATTAGCTATAGTTTATGTGTGCGAGAAATTTGATCAGTACATATTCGGAAGAAGTGAAATGATTGTTGAGTCTGATCACAAACCACTGGAAACCATACTCAAGAAACCCATTCACAGTTCTCCTAAACGCCTCCAACGCATGCGTCTTCGTTTGCAGAACTATGACATCCAAGTAAAATACAAGAGTGGAGTAGCTATGTTTGTGGCAGACACATTAAGTCGAGCATACCCCGAAAACAACGCCTTTAGCCAACCCAAGGGATGTGACGTGCAATCGGTCAGAGACAGACTATGTGCTCTTGAGTTTGATCAGATCAAACATGATGAAGATTTAAGTGTTTCCCAAACCCGTCTGAGGAAGCTGCGAGAGGAAACAGCCGTGGATGAAGAGTTGCAGATTGTATCTGATATCGTCCGTGAAGGGTGCACGGCCATAGCACAAGCAAGTAAATATGGAAGATACAGGAAGCAAGTTATCGAGCTATATTGGAACAGTCGAAATGAGCTGACCACAGAGAACGGTTTAGTATACAAGGGTCATCGACTAGTGATACCGTCTAAACATATTGAAGTCAAAGGAACATTGCGTCGTGCTCGTGATATTGTTTACTGGCCTGGGATCACAGCCCAGCTCAAAGATTTTCCCCCAAAGAGTGGGATTTGTAACAGTTATCAACCTGAACAGTGTAAAGAGCCTCTAAAACCTCATGATGTGCCCAACTTGCCTTTGGAGAAAGTTGGAGTTGATCTGTTCGTCCTGGACAGACAGCCATTCATGATAGCTGTAGATTACTACTCTGGGTTTTTTGAAGTACAGGACATGAGTAGTACCACGAGCACGCGTGACCACGGTATTAAAGTCCTGGTTTTCGAGGCATGGTATTCCTGTGATAGTCATCAGTGACAATGGGCCTCCTTTCAACAGTGAATACTCCCAGACATTTAGTAAAGAATGGGACTTTAATCACATTACGTCAAGTCCTTATCATGCCCAAAGTAATGGTCGTGAGGAAGATTCCGTTAAAACCTGCAAGACCCTGTTGAAAAAAGCGCGGGCCGATACACGTGATCCTCTGCTGGCATTACTAGAATGGCGAAACACACCTTCTGAGAGTGTAAAAGCTTCACCTGTTCAGTTGCTATATGGCAGGAGAACGCGCACTCGTCTGCCGGTAGCTCAGTAAGACATTGTCAGTGCCTTGTGTGATCCCTGATGTACCAGCGAAGATCCTGATGAGAAAAAAGAAACAGATATTCTATTATGATCGTCACACGCGAAGACTGCCCGAATTGTGTGATGGTGATACCATCAGAATGCGACTTCCAGGCAAGGATGAATGGTCACTGGGACATGTTGTTAGTGATGAGGGCAACCGTTCCTATGTCATCGAGGCGGATGGAAAGCAATATCAGCGTAACCGTGAATACCTGAGAGCAACACCCGAGGAGCCAGAGTCAGAGGATACCAGCCTCGACATGTCTGAGCCTGCGGAAAGCACCGAGTCAAACCCAGCCAATGAGCTGTCTCCACCAACAACCCCATCAGCGTCTTCAGTAGCTCCTGAGCCACTGAATGAGTGTCGTCCAGCACGAAACCATCGCCGGCCAGCATGGCTACAAGATTATGAGTACTGAAATAAGACACTGACTCTGCCTTGTGCTATTGACCTAAAATTTGTTTTGTTTTGTTAATAGGGTGCCTGTTGCATAAACATGCCTAGGATAAGAATTCCAGACAATTATAAACAGTTATATTTGCTGTTGGTATATTTCCAGCCATAAGACATCTCGTAAAAGTTTTCTGCATTTAAGAAAGGGAGATATAACGAGTGCTTATACGAAGTATCGGGCTATTTTGTGTCGTGTGACCGGCGGCCATGAGGCTGATTGTTTTGGGTTTTGTATCTGAAATACTCGAGTTGATTTTGAGCTGCTTTGTTGCAGCTGACTATAAATCGTAATTGCAATAACTTAGGCAATGTTTTGTTACAAGCTTTTAAGTTAGGAACGGAAAAAACTACAAGTGAAATTGTTGAGCACCCTGATGTAGTTTTACTCTCACAGACCCCTCCCCTTTTTCTCAGAGAGGAGTCACGTGGGAAGAAAAAGCGCGGCAGAAGAAAAAGAAAAAGACAACCGTTACTTGAAGGACAGATCATCACGCCGCGGAAAAGTCTCTGACTGGCGAAGAGTGCATTCTCGGATGTACTACAAAACATCTGTTGCAAGCCAGCCCCTTATTCCAGAGCTCCTCGGTGAACCAACGTTGGAACGTTGTGAAACAAAACCAGCGTAGTCGAAAATGCTTAAGACCTCATCATACTAATGATTGTCACAAAGCTGATGGAACCTAGTGCGACAGATGTAAAAAGAATCACCATCGCCTTCTTCACAACGAACGAAAAGAAGATCAAGATCAGAGAGGCAACCCTAGTAGTGCCTTCTCGTCTTCTGACAAGTCACCAGCTGTCAGCAACAACACATTAGAGAACATTCAAGTTCAAAAAGAGAAAAAACAGGGGGTGGCTGGTCTCTGCCCAGTACAAAAGATTTGAGTACTAGATGTCAACGGAGTGCAAGAAAATATACTCGCGATGATTGACAGTGGGTCTAATACGAGTCTTCTTTCAAAAAATGCAGCTAGAAGACTTGGACTAAAAGGTCCAAAAACAAACTTTAAGATGAATCTGGCCGGGGGAAGTTCACGATCAGAGGACTCGCACCTTTTAGAGATCACACTCATGCCGATCAACGACAATAGGATTAAGAAGACCCTCTCAGTATTTTCAGTTAAAAGGCCTTGCAGCAACGTTAGAACGGTGTCTAAGAACGCAGTAGAGAAATATGAACACCTCAAGTCTGTGTCAGATGAGTTATACCTCTCAGGAGGAACCATAGACCTCCTTATCGGAACAGATTTTGTGGATGCCTTCGTCGACATCCACACCTTGTCCGGCAAAGCCGGAGAACCTATTGCCAAGAAGAACTGTTTTGGTTGGTATGCCCTCGGTCAGTTCAGCTCGGAAATAATGGCCACAACCATCCAGTCAGTTGATGTGGGCACAGCCAGTATCACTGGTAATATAAGAAACCTCATTCAACAAGATCAACTCGGAGTCAAGCCAACAGAACTCTGTACCTGCACGGAAGGAATTCTTCGAGAGAGCAAGTTTGTCAAATCACTTGCAGACTCAACGACGCTAGTCGACGGACGCATTCAAGTGAAACTACCCTGGAAAGAAACTGGTCCACCAAAGAAAAGTAAATACGTCATTGCCTTCAGAAGAATGCTTTCTTCAGATAAAACCTTCATTAAACGAAACTGTTTCGACATTGTAGAGGAGGAAGTACAGAAACTAGTCGAGCAAAAGTTCGTCGCCAAAGTACCAGCGGACCAGATAGACCATTCCGAGCAAGAATGGTATCTTCCAATACAAGCGATCTTCACACCAGACAAGTCAACAAAAGTTCGCCTGGTGTTTGATTCCTCATGCAAAGGCCACGATGGATTGTCCCTCAATGACCATTTAGAGAAGGGCCCTAACTATATTAACAACCTGTGCGGTGTTCTCATGCCATGGCGATGGAACAATGTTGGCTACTCAGGTGACATTCATAAATTGTTTAATCAAATTCTCGTACATCCCGATGACCAGGTCTACCATCGTTTCTTATGGAGGAAAAGTCCAGACGACCCTCCTACTGTTTATCAGTGGCTCAGGCTGAGCTTTGGTGATAAACCAGCGCCAGATATTGCAACGAACGTTATCAACACCTTGACAAGAATCTCAAAAGAACAGTTCCCAGAAGCAGCAAAGGAGCTCAAAGAACATGCGTACGTTGACGACATTGGAGGATCCAAAGAATCAGAATCCGAAGCAAAGAAAGTTACTGAAGAGATCGACATCATACTAGCCAAAGGTCAATCCAAAATAAAGAGCTGGCATTCTAACAAAAATTCCGTCGATCAGACAAATGGAGAGCAGATTGTAGATCTCCTCGGACACCGATGGAACAAGGAAACAGATGTCTTCACCTTTAAAAGGACTGAAATCACACCTGTTCGTGGAAGCCTAACGAAGCGAAATTGTCTGGCCAGCTTGGCACAACTCTGGGACCCTATTGGTCTCGTGTCTCCAGTCACGATAAAATTTCGGATTGACTTACAAGAACTTTGGAGCTCGGGCTTCAACTGGGACGACATTCTGCCTAACAGTTCCCAACGAAGGTGGTGGGAAAATATAGAAGTGATGAATCACCTACTCTCCTTTGAGTTTGACCGACGATTCAAACCCGTTGCCTCTCGTGGATCACCTGAAATCCATGGATTCTCCGATGGGGGGGAGCTTGCCTATGGTGCAGTAATATTTCTTAGATGGGAACTGGAGGATGGATCCTACAAATGTGTTCCAGTCATGATTAAACCTTTCGTAGCGCCTCTGAAGAAGAAGTCCATCCCGAGGCTTGAACTACTTGGATGCCTGGCCCTTACAAGAATGTACAAGTCCTGTACAAAGGCACTTGATTTCGCCAAGATGAGCGAATGCAGGAAGACCTTCTGGGTTGACTCGTCTACAGTACTTTCAATCAAGATCAAGATCCCGCCGAAAGAGTTAAGACCCTTTGTATCAGCGAGAGTGACAGAGATCCAAGAAACAGTCGGCGTTGATGACTTCCAGTACGTCAGATCAAAGAGTAACCCAGCGGACGCTCTCACAAGATGCATCAAACCAGGACATCTAAAATCTTCGATTGAAGGTCCGGACTTTCTCCGACGACCAGAAAGCGAGTGGCCCAAGTTTGAGAATACCCCCGAAAGCAAGACAAAAGACGCTGCTGAAACAAAAAAAGAAAAGAAACCAGCAAAAAAGACGGAGAAACGTGACGAAAACACGGTATTCGCTAACACATTCTCCGAAACATCTTCGAGCGAGAAAGCAGAGGACAGCCCAATTCTCTCACACCTTATTGAATCTTGTTCCACTTTCCAGAAAGTCAGAAAAACTCTAGCCTTCGTGCTACGCTTCATCAAAAGGGCGTCTAAAAAGTGTATCAACAAAGGACCCCTTACAGTTCAAGAACTAAAAGATGCAGAGACGAAGCTCTTCAAACTCGCGCAACTAAAGCTCGACACAAGCAAGCTTGATAAAGGCCTTATTGCACATCAGGACAAGGATGGAGTCGTGAGGGCCCACGGACGCCTGGAAAACATACGGATGCTCCCAGCCGAGATGTGAAATCCCATCATTCTGCCAAAGGACCATCCATTAGTAAAGCTTCTCGTCCTACACCTTCACAACAAAAGAAATCACTGTGGCTATAAGAGCTTGGTCCATGAAGTCAGGAAACGTTTCTGGATAATCGGAATCCGCAGTACAGCTAAATTTCTCACAAGAACGTGTGTGACCTGCACAAAGTTTAGGAAGAAACCACTGGAGCAGCAGATGGGACAAATTCCTAGCCTCCGCTTGGCCGAAGGATGCCCCACCTTTACCTACACAGCACTTGACATGTTCGGTCCAGTACATGTCAAACTCAACCGTAGAACGCTTAAAGAGGCCCATGTCATCATCTTTACGTGTATGACGACTAGAGCGATGCACCTAGAACTCGTGACAGATAAAAGTACAGACACCTTCCTCATGGTGTTTAGACGTTTTGCAAGCCTTAGAGGTCACCTAAGCACATGCTGGTCAGACCAAGGCACCAACTTCGTCGGGGATCAAGAATACTTAGAAGAAATAATACAAAACTGGAACTTGGAGAACATAAAGGACGCCCTAGCACAAGAATTCAGTTGTGACTTGTTATGGGAATGGAATGTCCCGACAGCGAGCCACCAGAATGGAGTTGTGGAGTCCCTTATAAAATCCGTTAGACAGGCCCTAAATTCTACCTGCAAGAATCAAGCATTCACGGAGGAGCAGTGGCGAACCTTCCTTGCTGAAAGCTCTTATGTCGTCAATAGTCGCCCTCTGTACCCAAGTTCCGAGAGTATTTGGGAAAGCCCACCAATACCAAGTAAGTACCACAACCCTTACCGGAAGATAGAGTCAACCCACGAGATCTCATGAGAAGTACTCAAAGAAGAATTGAAGAGTTTTGGAATTGCTGGATGAAATATTTCGCCCCAACACTATTACCACGAAACAAATGGTACCGTGTCAGAGAAAATGTCCAGATTGGAGACCTGTTGCTACAAATCGATCCAAAACACAAGCGTTCGCAGTGGAAGATGGCTGTTATTGTAGATACGTATCCTGGTGAAGACGGCCTGGTTAGGAAAGTGCGCATCAAGAACCAAACGGGGGAATATGACAGACCCATCCATGAACTTTGTCTCATAGCCACTCATCAGGAGTTGAAGCAATAAGAGGAGAACTAAGTAGAAACTTTCCTACATTTTTTTTGTATCGTTAAGTTACTGTTTGACGTTACTCAATTAATTTGTTAATTAATCTCCGCACTGGAGGGGAGTGTTGAGCACCCTGATGTAATTTCACTCTCACAGACCCCTCCCCTTTTTCTCAGAGAAAAAAAAGCGCGGCAGAAGAAAAAGACAACCGAGACAGTTCGTGTTAAGCTAGTTGATTTTGATAACAGTTCAGATAAAACTGCCAGTAACCATTCAAATCCTCCACGAATTGTAAGTATTTTTGTCATATATAAGCTTGCCTTTCTCTTAACAACCTTTGTAATGTTTGTAAATAATCTTAAGCGCAGTTGACTGCGAGTGTGTGAGTGCAATACATCCAAAGATCATTTTCACATTTACGAGTACAAAATTAAAAGGATTTTTACTGGCGGCAACGGAGTAGTTTAAATTCAAGTAACGCCCCGCAACGAGGACGCGAAATAGAAATTGTCACTTGAGACAACTTTGAAATGACCTCGCGTGTTCGGGTTTGAAGAAAACTAATAAGTTCATTTGGACGTTTTCGATAGTACATCCTAAGAACATGCCGTCAAGCTTTACTCAATCTGTAACAATAGAACTTCATGTGATCTTGCTCTGGATTGGGGCAGTGTCACGGCTGCTTGATGAATGAATCTCGTTGGAGAGACTGTCAGTTCAAAGAGCCATTGAAACCAAGCTTGTGCACACTCGGCCGACTAAAAATGGTAATAGATGTTTTTTAGTAGTAGTTTTGTCGAAATTTTGTGAGAGATTCTTTTTAATTCCTCGTTCTTTTCTCCACATTTCATATTAAAAGTAGAAAGAAGTTGAATAAATAAATAAGCTTAACAAATTCAAGATCTAGTTCGGTACCTAGCTTGAATTGCATTGTTTTTCGAATTTTGAGTATAAAAGTTGCTTTTCGACTAATAAACGTTACTCTTCAAACATTCTTTGCTTTTGATGTGTCTAAATGTTAGAACGTGATAATTGGGAGAGTTATATTACTCTCAACAAAAAAAAAACATTTCGTTGAGTACTTCGTACTTTTTGTCAGGGATTTCGTTGAGCTAGCTCTGACTTGTCGAGTGAAGCAAACCGCATCTTTTTGTTTTTGGTTTCCCAGTTTGATACCTAAATAGGCTCATTTTTATTTGGTATCAGATTTGATTTAAAATGTTGTATGGAGTAGTTGTCACTGGCTAACATGTGTACTACGATAAAAAAAACTGGTTATTTGCAAGCAATAAAAATGGTGGCGAATTTTGATTCAAGTGTTGTGTGAGACTTTCAAAAGCGTTCCGTGTGCTCCCTTACAGAGCACGGCTTTTTGCCCTCTCGACCAATCAGCGCGCGAGATTCACTGGTGTTCTTTAGTTTTGCACAGTCTTTATGAGCGAAACGTTTCAGTAAGGTTTGATTTAGACGGAAGAAAAAGTCAGTTTAAAATTCTTTGGGGCTAAAAGAGACTTGAAGAATAATAAAAACCGGAATAGTTGTAGGAAACGTTAGTATGCTGTTATACTTGATCGAGGTTAGCTAGTGCAGGTAAATCATTGATTCTTTTTGCACTGCTGTTCTTTTCCACAGATAAGCGTGACTGTCACGATGAAAGTGAAGACGTAACTCACATCAGTGGTGACAGTAACACCTTGTCACACAAGCCAGTATTGTGTGACACAGCTCGGGACAAGAATACCTCAGTTGCTCAAACAGTCAACGTTAATCTTACGGAACACTTCAGCAAAACTAGTACCCAACTTAATCCACATGGTACACACACTTCCAATGTCGTGCAGTTGGCAGCTGTGCGTGACCAAGATAAAGAGCTGGATAACAGTTTGTACTAACTATTAGTTAAGCTAGTCGATGAACGTAACGTAAGTGTGCTTTTGAACAGACAACCATCCAAGATTGACAAGTGTAACCAGAGGACAATCAACCGAAATATGTACAAACTGTTATCCAGCTCTTTTTCAGCTAACAATAACAAACGCGGCACCAAACGGTCGGCAGACCATTGTTCAGAGGCTTTGTTGTTCAAAACGATTAAGTTAGAACGGCAGAACTGAGACCCGCGTAAACGTCGTAGATGGTAGATAGCGTTGTAAAACCGTATTAAGCTTTTGATGGCAGCAATAAAATTAAAATGTATGTAAGTTTTATAAAGTAAAATTGAAATTTAGCAATTTGCATTTTTTTACCCTGGGGAAGTCCTCACACGTAACCAGTTAAAAGTTCTTGCATGCAAACGCGTGCGTGCGCTTTATTTGAAGTGTTTGAAATAACGTAGATGTCGTAAGACAGAGAACATATCTGAATTCTTCTGTTTCAGCAAAGGGTTTCAGTACAACCCGAAACAGACGAGAAGCTTAAATACGTTCTGAACACTTTGCTAATAAAACAAAATAGTTTTTTAATTTAAAAATACATCTCTGAACTATCCGGCACTTTGTTTCAGTGTCATTGTCTACTATTTCGAAGGTAGATATTGTCTCACATCTACTATTTCTAAACCAATTGAATTGCGCGGAGCTGAGCTGGTATAACTATTTTTCAATGTTCAACTAAAATTTTTACCACCAATATTTTTTAATCAAAACGACTCGAGATGATCTTTTAAAAAAAGGACACTGCAAATTCTGCTGTTTGTTGTGTGCTTTATCTGTTAATTGAGAAGCTCCCTCAGTCCTTGTCTAACAAACAGTCTTCTCATTACCGCGGTTTCTGGAGCTGCTCGTACTGAGGCGCACGTGTTCTTGAATTACTGGTTTATGTAGTATACCCTGCAGGTCTGCCTCATTGGTCACCGGTGTTCTTGATTTGATCAGTGTGATTAGGAATTAAGCTCGTCCTTTAAGTAACGGTCCGAGTAAGAACTAGGCAGGTCAACGGCAATGGAATGCAGAAAGGTACTAACTGCGATATTGTTAAACTGTTGATCTGATTGGCTAAGCTTTAAAAATTGACCGTATCTTCATGAGTAAGCTTATGTATTTGTCTCCAGTACACTCATTCAATCCTTCTTAGTTGAAACATTTCTATTTTTAAATTTAAGAAAAACTCCGTGTGGTGAACATTGAAAGTTAAAAGGTTTTCTTTGCTTTTGTTCTTGTATTGTATTGTATCATTGTAGCATAAAGGAAACATTACTTTAAAGTAGAGTTTTACTGCTTTTTACTTTAAAACTATATTGTATACAAATTGATGTGTTCGCAGAATGAAAATTTAAACATTCTGGCGTGGGAAAAGCGAAATGACGCAGAACAATGGGAGGCTGCCTAGTTCTTAGGCGAACCATTACTTAACTAGTTGGAGGCCCTGATCGGAGATCAGCTTGAGCAGATTCAACTGCCAACAACCTGAAAAAATAACCGAGCTGACTAAAATAGGAAATCTTATTCGTTAATAGAAAAGAATCCACAAAACAATCCAGTATAAATATCATTTTTCACAGGCTGCAGGATACAAAATATAATAATAATAATAACGATGATAATGACAGTAACAAAAATAGTAACGATAATGATAATATCGGTTCTTTACTGACAGTGTATCCTACCTAACTTATTGAGGGTTTCATCTGTGAAATTATAGTAAAATAGTTAAAGAAAATACCTTAGTATTAAGACTGATAAAACAATCATTTTCAATACGTCTCAATTAGCATAGGCTAGATATGCGCGATTTAAGAATAGATTTGCAGAATATTTTAAAGTCTGTACAGTTCCTGGAGTCCGAAGGAAGGCCACTGAAAACAGTAGCGGCAGAGAGTTGAAAAGTTCCTTGAGTATAAGAGAAGTAACTAATTTGGAATCGGCGATTCCTGACAGGTTTACTGATTTCTTGTTGCAAGTAGGAAGGCCAGCTATAATTATATAGCGATTTGTGAACTGTTTTCAGCCGAGAGAAAATCCTATTTTTTTACAGGCAACCGGCCTAAGTCCATTAAGCCACAGGCATCCCAAGCTTGCAGCAACTACAAAGTCTTATAAATTTAGTCAAAATTTTAAAATAAAAAATATTGGAAATAAAGTTCACCCACCTTGAGTTCACCTTGTGCTTGTCTTTTGTCTTTACTATGGACGCGATTGGAGGTGCTTTCGAGGGAGTTTTTGCGGTTTTAAAATTTTTACGAAATTTATAAGACTTTGTATGGGAAATTGTCTACATTTAAGATCATTCCCCTAGACTTGCTGCAGGCAAGTTTTGTTGACATACTCACTTACAGCAAAGCTAGCCATTGAAAACTGGAGTCTTTGTAATCTAGTAGTCAAAGAATTAGGAAGAGGATAAAACACTAAGTAACAATAACAAAAGATGATACATTGGCTACAAGTGAAATAACAAAAAGCAAAAATATGAATTAAAATGATTTAAGACAGATTTTTATTCTTTTTGTTCGAGAACTCGCCCGCAATCACAGGCTTGCCACCCTGAAGTGGCTCGTATACTTTATTCATTGGTTTCCGTTAGTAAACTGGCGAATAAAAATATCACTTTTTAATTTGTAGCGTTGTCAGTCTTAGTGGGGGTTTTGAGGGAAAGAAAAGGGAGCGATACGGAGAAAAAAAACAGGGAAAAGAAAGGAGCGCCTTGGATGAGAGAGGAGAGTGTCACACTTGGTCATCGTTGGGGAATGTCTTGAATACCTACTAGTCATCGTGTCTGGGATTCTCTGAACACTATTTTTATCTATTTATTTTGCATTCACAATACATATATACAAATTAGTTAATTCAAAACCTGTACAGTGAAGGAGACTACAACAGGCCTTGGGGGGGGGGGGGGGGGGGGGGGGGGGGGGGGGGGGGGGGGGGG